>JABRWK010000265.1:0-29029 GCA_013372445.1 Hypothenemus hampei | reverse complement strand
TAAAGTCCGTTCGCGTTAAGAATAGACTGGTGGGTGGAGCTAAACCGACCTGACTTACACTGTAAAATATGTCGATATTTTCACTTTTTAGAATATTTTAAATAGAAATGGCCAATCATGATACGTATGTTATTACTTAAACATCAAATCGAAAAGTACAAGAGAAAAAGTCATAACAAACTTTGTAGTCAGGTACAGTAAATAATACGTAAATTTTGATTACCATGGCCAATATTTACATGCTGTAAATCGGACTTATTTTTAAGCCTCACAGAGCCGTATTTTTAAGCCCTATGATTTCCAACGGTCTATTCTTAACGCGAACGGACTTTAATAATATCAACAGTTCAAATGTGACGCATGCGTAGAAATGTCATATAAGGTTGACAGATTTGACGGAGCCCTCGGCGATTTATCCTTTCGTCACTTTTTGGCACTCACAAGCACTCAAGGCACTCAAATACACTTGTCAGTGTATTTCTATCCTTTATTACTGAAGGTGTTAGAAAAGGATGGAAATACACTGATTGTGAGTGCCGAAAAGTGCAACCAAAGGAAAACGCTATAAATTTCACCAAATTTTTGATATTTTTTCACGCCATCTCTAGTCGCTTATTACCAACTGTACGGAAAAATTTAAAATTTGCTTGAAAAAATCCTTGAAAACTGCTCATAAAGCAAAGCCAATTTCATTAAAAGAAGAAGAAGAAGAAAATACAACAGCGCCGTCTACAATAGGATTTGATGAAGTAAGACACAGAAAGACAGATAGTAATTATTATGCGTTAGAATGAGATAAATTTGTGAGCCAATTTTTCCTATTTACTTGACCATCTGTATAATCTGTGATAAGAAATAAAATGATTAGAGGTTTAGGTCACACCACAATAAAATATAGTTTTTTACCTTTTATATCTGAGCTTTTTAGTCAAGATAAGTTAGAAGGTATTACTAAAACCGAACAATTAACTGAAATTCCAAAAAACCAGTCTCAACCCGGCTGGGAAAGAGTGAAAAAAATTTTTCGAATAGAGTAATTTTTAATTTATTTCTTATCATTGTCAGTTAAACTGGTTATTTTCAGTGAATTTGGCAATATTACTCCAGAAGCACATACAATACTATTGACTGGAAGTTATAGTTTAGTTGTAGGTTTCCTGCTTGGAGGATTCTTGGAAGGCAAAAACGCTTATGAGAAATTTATGAGAAACAATGAAGCCACAAGTTTTGTTTCCTCATTGGAAGCGAAAGTATGCAAATTATTGTTCCTATTATTATCAATTCTGATACTGAAATGATTTTAGAAAAAACTACAAGATGCTGTTATTATGGGCATTGGAAAAGGAGGTTTTAGATGGGGCACTAGATTAACCTTTTTTTGCATGAGTTTTGTGTAAGAGTGAAATTCTGCTATTTAAAATGAATTAATTTCCTGTCTAAACAGAGGAATTTCAACAGTAATACAAACCTACAGAAACAAATATGGTATTCTTGAATATTTGAGTGCGGGCGCGATTTCTGGTTGGATTTACAAATTTTATCAAGGTCCCCGAGGTTGGGTAGCTGGAGCATCAGTTGGTAATTTAAGTTTATTTGCAAAAGAAAACAAGTTTTTTATATTAAATCTTCCAGGCTCAGTATTGGGTCTAACATGCGGCTTAACCAGTTTGGGACTTTTAAAACTGACTGGTTTATCATTGGAAGAGGCTCGATACTGGCAAAATAAGTGGAGCGATGACCGCACTGCTTATATCAGAAAGGGGTTGACACAACAATATGAAAATAAAGATATTGCTGTGTTAAAATTGCATGATGAGGAGGTGGGTGAAGCAGGTAAAACTTTAGAAAATTTAGATAAGCCAAATGAAGAAGCAAATCTGAAACGTATCAGATTTGAACCTAAAACGAAGTTATTATAAAAACTGTAAATTGTATTTTCCAACTTTCTAGTTGGCATGCAATATTTAGTCCATGAATAGTACAATCAAACAAAATGTACTCCATTTTTAAATATAAATATGTACTTGCAAAACATTAGAAATATAAACTATGTTGCTGAGCACAATTTGTCTAAACATTATTTGTATAATACTAGAATAGCAAGAAGTTATGGTAGCTTTTGAGCGTTTAACAATGAACTTGTGTTAATAAAAGGTAATAAAAGTCAAATTGGAATTATGTGCCTTTGCTTAGTTACTGATTTTTTGTCATTCTTTTTGGACCTCGACCAGGTGGCCCCTTTGGTTTTGCGAATTTCGGCCGATGAAGGGTATTTGTTGGATGCAATTCTTCATATAAAAATTGTTCAGTGAGCTCAGATCCTGAATCAATTTCAATCTACAACAAACTATTAAATTTCATGTTTTCTTTTCTCATAAAAGGAACTTACTTTTTTTGCAATTTCTAAGCCCATGTTGGCGATAGTAAAGGTAAAGGGATTTTTGCAGCTTGAATACAACATCCTTTCTTTTACTGTGCAGGTATATCCAGGCATAGAATATATAAAAACTGAAAACCAACTAATTGTATCGAAATGTTAAAGTTAGAGAATTTATATCAATACCTATGCTTTCAGTATAGTCCCCTTCATGAGTGTGTTTAAAATTAAATAAATGATATCTAGCAGTGTTTGATGGTATTTTTGAAGGAAGCTTTTCCAATGAGACATTTTCTGCAAACTCCATATGAATGGTTTCTTCAGGTATATCTAAATCAGAAAGTACAATAATTATATCAATCAGCTACATTTTTCCATTTACCTATACGAAATTGTAAATAATCATAGGATCCCCGAATCATATCTAGAATAGCTTGTTTGGCAGTTTCGGTTAAAGGGAATTCAACTCCTCCTAACGTCTGTTGCTTAGTGGTAATACTGATTTCTGTATTAGCTTCTGTCTTTTTTAATTCTTGCAATTCTTCTTCTCTACTGGTCAAGGGAGCTGGAGCTGCTACGCTCTTTTTATACTTTTTGTAGCCTTCCAAAGTTATGTCAGTCTATATAAAATTGCTACATTACTACAGAAATAATTAAGGGGTAAACAGTAGATACTAAAATTGTGCCATGCAACTCTTCCTTTATTTGTGATGTACCAAATTCTTGCTTTAATGTTGCTTTTGTTGAAGCATATAACATCTTTTGACGTATGGGAGCAGTATCTGGAGACCAACTAATAAAAAGCCATTCATATCCCAATGAATTTTTGTCATCCAATCTGAAAATTTCTAGGTTTATCACGGTTTTTAGAAAATTAATTCAACTCAGCTTACCTGAATAGTAAGTAACACGGTTGGTTCACTTCAACCAAAGGTGTAACATATTTTTCATAGTCCTTTTCCCAATTATGTTTTTCCGGTTTTTGTTCTTTCAAAACGAGTTGTTCTGTGAGTCGTATTTTTTTTAATAAAATAATAATTCTTACACTTTGACTTACCTTGTTCTATGGCCACTTTAAATATCCTAACTTTGCCGTCTTTGCACTTGGAAAAATATTTTTTTAAAGCCTCATTTGCTGTAAATAAACGATTTTTCTTTCCTTTAAATTCATTAACGAAAACGTTTTTTTACCTCTTATTCCTGTTTGATGAGACATGGTTACTATTATAAGGATATATTGTCAATATTTCGGCGCCTCCGTAATGCTAATAGTACTCTAAAAATATTTCGGAAAAAAATAGATCTTTGGGAAATTTCAAGAAAAGTTGACGTTTAACTGTTTAGAGGTTAAGTCCACATTACAAAGCAAAAAAATATTAAAATCTGTTCACTTCACACAAGTTAGTTTAAATCAGCTGATCGTTAAACATGAACTTAACCTATAAAATGTTAATGTAAAAGTGAACTTTAAACAATATTAAATTTGTGATTTAAATTTTTTGATAATGGACAACAACAGTACGTCTGCCGTATTAAATGTCGTCACCGAATCCAAGGAAATTTCATCGATATTAAAAGACCATTCCAAGGACCTTGACCATTCTAGTATAGGTAGTGGAACAACCTTTGATAATGATAGCTCATTGGTACTAATTTTTTTAAATGCATGATAATTGTGTGAATTAAAATTGCAAATGCTTATGCAGGTACAGTCACCAAGCATAGAAAGCTATTCTAGCATTCAGGACATTGAGAACCTTTCAGAGTTAAATATGGAAGAGAATTCAGATCTTTGTGTCAAAATTGACCAACCCGAGAAACACCTGGAGACCATGGAAACGTATATTACATTCCGGGTGACGACTAGAGTGGCAAGAATTGAATTTAAAGATCACGAATATGTGGTTCGAAGAAGGTATAATGATTTTTTATGGTTAAGGCACAAATTATTGGAGTATCATCCTTTTTGTATCATACCCGTAAGTATAATTTGGAAATTGCAATATTTTTAAAATATGTCAGTAAACTTATTTCAGCCTTTGCCTGTCAAGCATTCTTTGATTGGACAATTGGATAGATATTCAAAGGATTTTATTCTAGCAAGAATGAAGTCGCTCAATATGTTTATTACTAGAGTTTGCCATCATCCCATTCTCAGTTGCGATGAAAATTTGAAAGTATTTTTAACTACACTACCACATGTAGGTTTTACTGAAAATTTAATTAATAATTATTCAAGTGTTATATTTCAATTTCTCCCAAAACAGGATTTTGCTTCTTACAAGAAGAAGCGAACTTTATTATCCAGTAACAGTGGTAGTTTAATAAGTCTAAACAATTCAAATTCTACGCATTCCGTCCTGAAAAACCGCCATATAGAATTTGATAAAATGAAGTCCTATTTAGTAACACTTACAAGTAAATTGGCATCTCTTGAGAAAATTTCCAGTAGAATTAACAAAGAACGAGGTGATCTGATAATAGAAATGAACAATTTCCATCCAATTTTCACTAAGTGGTCAAGTTTTGAGCCTCATTTGTCATCAATTTTGGAAAATATTGGCAAAGCTTTAGAGAGAAATTCGGCAGCTCAAAACGCTTTGGTTCATAATTATAACAACAACATGGGAATACCCATTAAGGAATTTTTGCAATATATTGAAGTAGTACAGGAATCTTTAAGGAGAAGAGAATCTTACCAACTTGCATATGAATCGTCCTTAGAAGAATTACATAAAATGCATAATGAGAAAGACAAGGTATTTCAATGAGTTTAAAAAGAAAATACTACTGGTTAAATAATGTTTTTCAGTTACTCGCCACACGCGAATGTGTTGCACAAAACTCAACAGGTTTCTCTTTATGGAGGCAGTCTAGTAGCGACGAAAAATTAGAGAAACTGGGTACAAATATACCTCGTTTAATGAAAAAAGTTGAAAAGACACAGGATAACTTAGAGATGGCAAACGAAAGTTTACGCAGCGATTTAGAATGTTGGCAACAGGAGAAGCGCCAATGCATTAAAAAAATACTCCTAGATTTTGTCAATAAACAAATAAATTATTACCAAACCAGTGTGAATGCTTGGGAACATGTGACCAACGAGATTGTCAGTGAAGGAGCAATAAGAAAAGGGACTTCAAATTCCAAATGATATAGAAAGAATTATGTTTTAGTTGTAGTTTGTTTTTCTCCTTTTTGGACCTTCGTACGTACATACATTCCATTTTACAAATATTTAGTATTTTATATTTCAGTTAATTGTTTCATAATTATATTTGTTATTATTATTATTGATATGTATTTATAATAATTACGGGTACATTACAGCCGATACAATCATTTTATTAACTTATATATACTCATTGTTAGTAATAATCATTATCAAATAAACGTACAATTTTTCGCAGTGTTATTTTTGTGATTATACCATTGTGCAGCCTTTTTTTATTACTTAATTGGAGGAATTTATGAACAGGATGTATGTATAACTGGTTGCCTAATAAACATAATGAAGTTATCCAAAATTGTAATTAGATTGGCCATTTTGCCATGTAATCATCTGTCATACTTGTCAGTGACAAGTTGTCTCTTTCATTTTTGACATGGAGCGAAAATATTCGTAATGTAATATAGTATAGTAACTAATTGCCTTTTATTTTCAAATAATGGCTCAACAAGGAGTTCTACAACCTGTAGATGTCAATATAGACTATTCACCAGCTCGGTAACCATTATTGAAACAATATTTCTTTCAGGAAATTAATTTTTTATTGGTAGGAAACGTGCAAGGGTAGAAGACCAAGGTAATGAGGACAGTAAATATAGCCATTCCAATGGAGATTTGGACCTCAATGAAGTCCTTGATTTTGGAATTGGTCGTTTAGATTGTGACTCCCAGGACGTTGTTGTGAGTGAAGATGATACAATTTTTACTAAAACTGTCCCAATCGGCGTGGATGTGTCCTGTGCCTCCCTAACTCCAGATTCAAGAGAAAAACAGGTAAGTTAAAATTTGAATAAAAATTAATTTAAACAATTTTTTTTAGGTGTCCATATTGGAGTCAACATTAACCAAAGAATCATTGGATAAAATATCAATTGGAGAATGGAGTTATCTACTATCGGTGAACAAACCATCAATTAAGCCTGAATCTTTAATTAGTAAGCCGTAGTATTACAATAATTATTAAAAGTATTTCGATACATAATAATTTTTAGATTATTTCGATTTGTTATGTGATGAAGTGATTTTATACATATTGAAATGGATTCCAAAAACTAGTTTAAAAAATGTTGCCTTGTGTTGTAAAAGACTCTACAGACTTAGCAACGATGAGACTCTCTGGACTCGANTATTTGTTATTATTATTATTGATATGTATTTATAATAATTACGGGTACATTACAGCCGATACAATCATTTTATTAACTTATATATACTCATTGTTAGTAATAATCATTATCAAATAAACGTACAATTTTTCGCAGTGTTATTTTTGTGATTATACCATTGTGCAGCCTTTTTTTATTACTTAATTGGAGGAATTTATGAACAGGATGTATGTATAACTGGTTGCCTAATAAACATAATGAAGTTATCCAAAATTGTAATTAGATTGGCCATTTTGCCATGTAATCATCTGTCATACTTGTCAGTGACAAGTTGTCTCTTTCATTTTTGACATGGAGCGAAAATATTCGTAATGTAATATAGTATAGTAACTAATTGCCTTTTATTTTCAAATAATGGCTCAACAAGGAGTTCTACAACCTGTAGATGTCAATATAGACTATTCACCAGCTCGGTAACCATTATTGAAACAATATTTCTTTCAGGAAATTAATTTTTTATTGGTAGGAAACGTGCAAGGGTAGAAGACCAAGGTAATGAGGACAGTAAATATAGCCATTCCAATGGAGATTTGGACCTCAATGAAGTCCTTGATTTTGGAATTGGTCGTTTAGATTGTGACTCCCAGGACGTTGTTGTGAGTGAAGATGATACAATTTTTACTAAAACTGTCCCAATCGGCGTGGATGTGTCCTGTGCCTCCCTAACTCCAGATTCAAGAGAAAAACAGGTAAGTTAAAATTTGAATAAAAATTAATTTAAACAATTTTTTTTAGGTGTCCATATTGGAGTCAACATTAACCAAAGAATCATTGGATAAAATATCAATTGGAGAATGGAGTTATCTACTATCGGTGAACAAACCATCAATTAAGCCTGAATCTTTAATTAGTAAGCCGTAGTATTACAATAATTATTAAAAGTATTTCGATACATAATAATTTTTAGATTATTTCGATTTGTTATGTGATGAAGTGATTTTATACATATTGAAATGGATTCCAAAAACTAGTTTAAAAAATGTTGCCTTGTGTTGTAAAAGACTCTACAGACTTAGCAACGATGAGACTCTCTGGACTCGATTGGACATCTCCAATAAACGTTTAAGTCCAGGTAAATTGGGCTATATTCTAAGCAAACAAGTGGTAGTTTTAAGATTAGCGCGCTCAAAGGTAAGGTAAATACATTCATGTTCAGTCGTTTATTCTTAAAGTAAATTTTAGATAATTCCCACTGCTATTTTACCGGGTTGTAGAGCTTTTGAACCAGATTTCCAGTCGCGTCTACTTTATTTAGACTTGAGCATGACTCACATAGCAACACGTTGTTTAACCGAACTGTTCAACAAATGCAAAAGACTGAAAAAACTGAGTTTAGAAAACGTTGCCGTAAACAACGAGGTTCTGATCGCCTTATCAGGGAATATAGACATTGAAGTGATAAATTTTGCCATGTGCACAGGGATACAAGAGGACGGGTTGAAATATTTGTTGAGGAATTGTCGCCAGTAAGTAAAGGTTGATATTAAGGCAAAATTTCCTACCCATTCTTCATCTAGTGTTCGTGAGTTGAATATTGCATGGACAAATTTAAGTCAACCGAGCATCAGGTTAATTTGCGACAATTTATCGAGTACCATGGATAGATTAAATATTTCTGGGTGCAAGAAAATGATGACCGACTCTCGTAAGTATTTAATGGGAAATTTAAAAAAAAACCTCTATTTTTGTACAAATTAAAGATGTCGCCTCGTTGGTATCGAGTTGTCCAAAACTACGCGAATTGGATCTTTCGGATTGTACTAATATTACGCGAGACACAATGAAATACATAAGGCGTCTGGAAAATTTAACTTTTATCGCCCTGTCTAGATGCTATATGATTCCATCATCATCAATTTTGTAAGTTATTTGTCAAGTTTTAGGTAATTGTCTATTAAATTCTTTTAAGATTACTTAAAAAACTAAAGAATTTGTCGTACCTGGATATACACGGAGGCTACATCGCCGACCACGAATTGAAACAAATCCATGCTGCATTGGGCAACGCCGTGCAAATCAATCAGTTCAAGTTCAGTTCAGTGGCCAGACCCACGGTTGGGTTGCGTAGATCCAGTATTTGGAACATGAGGGTCAAAGACTAGTTAAAATGTGCCATAAATTGGTTGTTTATTTACATTAAAAGGCTGTTCTGATTTGCGACTTAGTGTCAAAAGTTTAGTTATTAAGTGTCAAAAAGTTTGTTGTAACGGGTAGAATTTGAACGTTCTTTTTCAAATTGTTTATTTCTTTTTTTTACGTTCCTTAACAAAGAGGAAAATAAATAAAAATACACATGCATAGAAAAATCGGTCTTTATTTATAAGAAATTAAAGCACACTCGGTACAGAAATTTCATTTTCTATATTTTTTTTGTTTTTTTTTCAATATTAGAATGCTGCTGAGAGTGAAAGACTGGCAAAACTTCAATAGATGTATGATGATCGGGTTGTAACACACCGTATCATAAAGAGACGATTTTCAAGAAAAAAAACATACTAAAAAGTAGGAAAAAACGATGGCACTCATGGGCCGAACCATGACAAAATCAATGATGGTATAATGTACATATACAAATTGAACGAATGGAAAACTAGAAATGTGTATGCCTCATGCGGCCTAACATAAATGCTTTTTTACTTCAATGATGTCACAAAAAAACAATACTCTGTAAGTAAACCTACGGATTTAATTCTGATATTATTATGTTTTTTGGCCATTCATTCTGAACATCAGTCGCTCATATGTGCATTCATTCGATGCGAGTTCAACAGCGATTTTTTCTTGTTTTTTTTTGGACTCGCCCCCAAAAACAAATACAACCCTGAGTGTTGGAAGTTGTCGAAATGTCAAACTGGCATCCTTGTTGTTAAACGCATTTTTCTTCAAGTTGGTCCTGCCAGTTTGTCATGTTCGCAATTTGGATATTATATGCACGCGGTCCGTGTAGTAAGTAGTGTGACGCACGTTTTTGAGCTACAACATTAAAAAATTATCGTTTAAAAAATATCCAAACGCATTTAGAAATTTGTAAAAATATAAATGGACTGTCAGTACGCGACTGGGGAGCCTCCACCGCAGTATTTCCTCTACCCTACTTTTTTTTTTAAGTTCCGTATCTCACTGAACCGAAAGCAGGTACGGCGGTCTACTACATACAGTCTATCACGTGCGGCTAAATCGCACTGTCAGATGCTTACTTATTATATCACAAAATGTAGACTGGATTTGGCAATCTACTTCAAATACAAAAGTATTAAAAATTCAAGCGCAGTAACTAACACTAGGCCCGGGCTAAAGGATTTTAACGCGTCAACGGAACATTATTTTTGAGGCAATATCATTATTAGGAAATTAACGTGAGAATCTCTATGGAAATTACAATTGAATTGGAAACGCTAAAATCCATCAGCCCTCAATACAAAAACGCATATATCTATGAAAAAAACAATTTCCCTGTTGCGCTTTCAAAGCGAAAACGACAACTCTAATCATGGCATACGAAAAAAAAAATAACACTTCAACGTAAAAACAATGATTTGGGTGGTGCGATTGTTCAACAATCAATAAAATATCGAAATATGAAAAAAAAAATCAACAATTATAGAAGATTTCGTTCTCTCTCTATCTCTTTACAATAATAATTTATAAAGTATCTTGTCGAACCTTTCGACTGTCTAGAATCTAAATTGATGAAGTGCAAACGTCACTGAAACCGCCCGCATTCTCTTGTAGGAAATTGCGTTTAGATACAGAATCTATATTGCACTCCATTTCTACGATATCATATTTTTTTAGATCACATACGTAAAGCTTATCATTAACAAACCGAAATCTTAACGAGTGATGCCAAACTAATATTCTCGCTTTAACATGACCATTCATAATAGTATAGTACAGATTAATGACATTTATTGCTGTAAACACGCCCGGAGACAGAATACCTACTGCCCTCGTCTGTTCTGTTAATTAATCTTCATATCTTCACTCATTAAAATCCCAGCTTAAGTTTTCTTTTCGATCATCCTTGAAGAACGATCCACACCCAATCAATCACCGTTCTGCAGCCCAAAAATGAAAATGATGTCAATGTGTTAGGTAGGTAGATCTTTTCTTTTCACTTTTAGCAGCTCCAACTCGCATTCTAACAACTCGGACTCGGGATCGCATTGCTGGCCGGATGAGGCTGAAGATATAACGAGCGCCCTTTGACGCGACGTTGCATTAGATTACTCTCACTTGGTGGACTCAAACCGAACATGATGGCCGATGCACAGGTGTTCTTGTGGAACGGTCGAGTCGAGCTGCCCTCCTAAAATTATAAAATGTGGAACTACAGAGTTATTTGGGCACATTAAACTGGTATGTAATGATCTTTAACACGTTGGCGACTGCAATGTACGAAACCAAATGATCCTGTGAGCTCGCGAATTTGAACCGTTTTTGTTTCCAGAAGTGTATACTATAGATCTGATAACACAGTGCATGTTATTTTATTTGCATTTTTAAAAATTTTTTTTGGTGTCCATGCGGGCCACATGGACATGCTCAAAATGCCCACCAATAAGCATGCGGGTGCAAACGTGTTAACATTTCTTTTTTGAGATTAATAGTGGGTGAAATTTTTCATTACAAATACTCACTTTAGAGTAGATCTTCGGTCTCTCCATGTAATCCAAGTTCATGCTAAAATGTTGTTGAACGACCCTGTTGACCGCCATGGCCGATTCGGCGAACTGCGACAATTCCCTTGCCGAATTGTTTTTCTTGATTACCGAGGGCGTCACCAGGGGAGCGGCATCGCTGGCGCACTTCAGCCATGGATGTGCCAGTACTTGTTGCGCGCTCAAACGTTTTCTCGCATCCTTGATCAACAGATTCGCGATCAAATTCTTAGCCTCCTCGGAGATGTTCAACCATTCTGGTTCGGGAAAGTCGTAACTACCCTCCTGGATGCTGTGAAACAACAATTCCTGACAGGCGTTGCAGTTTTCGCCCCGCTCCCAGCCGCAATCGTCCCCGCATTTACCGTAAAAGGGCGGATAGCCGGAGAGGAGAATATAAGCGATTACTCCCAAAGACCACAGATCACATCTTTTATCGTAGGCCTGCGCATCTGAATCACCGATAAACGCTTCTACGACCTGAAAATTTACGTTCAAAGTTCAAATGATGAACACTGAGCTGTATATATAAAAAAATATAATCAATGGCAACTTGAATCAACGAAAAATCTTACTTCTGGAGCCATGAATTCCGCACTACCGACGGGGGTGAGCAACTGCGGCG
This sequence comes from Hypothenemus hampei, assembly GCA_013372445.1. Classification (NCBI taxonomy): domain Eukaryota; kingdom Metazoa; phylum Arthropoda; class Insecta; order Coleoptera; family Curculionidae; genus Hypothenemus; species Hypothenemus hampei. Next base: position 16,971 of record JABRWK010000265.1, on the reverse strand, counting down.
TAGCCAAAGGACTCTTGACGCTACCCTGGAACCGTATGCCAGAACCCAAGTCGAAATCGCAGATTTTTATCGGACAAAGTCGGTCCTTATAGACGCACAGAATGTTTTCCGGCTTGAGATCCCTGTGGGCGATACCCTTGGCGTGCATGAAAGCGAGGGCTGATGCCACTTCACGAATGATTTCTGCGGCGGCCGCCTCACTGAAATACTTGTACTCCTGAATCCTTCTCAATAGCTGTCCTCCATTAATCTATAATGGATCGTTCTTTATTAAAAGTCAATTCATTCCTGCATTGTGCTTACTTTTTCGAAAACCAAATAAAATTTTTCTTCGTCTTCAAAAAACTCGGTCAATTGTATAATGTTTGGATGGCCCTGACAATAATAAAAGGTCTCAACTTCCCTGAAGACCCGGGCTCGAGCATGGCCGGGCACTTTCTCGATTATTTTCACGGCATACTCCTGATCCGTGAACAAATTCACGCAGGTTTGAACACTAGCGTATGCCCCTTCTCCTAAGATTTCCCCGGTCATCTTGTAAAGGTCTGTAAGAGACAAAAAGAAGTAAAAATTCAACTACTTAAGAGCGAATTTATGTTTATTCAAATTAGGTGTGAGTCATAAAACACCTTCGAACGTTACTTCCTGGTAGTACCTGCCGATTATCAGTAATTAAGACTATGATAGTAAAGGAAAAAACAACACATTCTACAAATGCAATTTCTAGATTAAAATAGGTTCCGTTGGCGTCGACCTTCTAAATAAACCGATATTCAATATGCAAGTATGCATATGAAATCCGAAAATCGAGATAAACTACGTTTTTGTGATACGTAAAACGTGGAAGTTTTCCGTAAACCGCACGCACGCACGCACGCACACACTCACTTGGCCCAAGACCGAGTCGTACCAAAATAATAACCGTATTATTAGAACTCTGAACGACCAACGGTTATTTATAAATAAATTTTTCTTCTTTAAAGTTCAATATTCATTAAAATGCAGTTTTTCCATCCTTGACTAGATTGTAAACAAGTCAACGGAATCGATATTTTCCTCAGTGGCACAATAACAACAGGAAATTTAATTCAATACAAATCTGATGATTTTATAGACAAGCCTCAGGCAGTGTGCCTACGTTCGACAATTAACCATAATTTGTTTTTATTACAACAGTATGATGGTTAATTTATGACAACAACATAAAATAAACGGTAATACAGACTCCGAAATCAAGAAATAATCATTACCGGGGTGGTACCGTTAGTTAATGTCGCTACCGCAAAAAATTCAGTTATGATGAATAATAATTTATTGCCCTTTCAAGGATTCGAAATGATGTTAAAATCGTACAAGTTGGCATCAATGAAACTGTGTAACAATAGTAATAGCGAAAATGTTGGCTGAAAAGCTCTTAGAATTAATATCGGTCAACACACATTCCAGATCTACATCATTTTTAACGGCACAGGGACGAGTTTCTCCGTAAAAATATTAAAAATTGATTTAGGTTGATTATTTTTCTTAACGTAGAAAATTGAAGAGGCACTCGGAAACTAGGTTTTGACTAATTTGTCATGAAATTAAATTTTTCCATGGCTTAACAGCTTACCTTGAAGAGGCAGAATGTCTTTAAAGAGCACCGAAGCGTTTAGGATCTACGTAGTGCTTTTTCAATTCAACATTATCACATTGTCATTATAATATTTTCATAACAACTGTTCATTTTAAAGGGAAAAAGTCTACTCAACAATATGTCTGTGAAAATATGAAGCCCAAGGTCGCGAGCCTTTTGCGTCTCTCTCCCAAAACATTGAATCCAGATCTTTGCCGTAGACCGTAGTTATTTGTCTGGCAAAATCCAAGTCGGCAAAAATACGACGCCAATTTCAATAACATAAAACCGCTTTTTGGATCCGAAACTTGTTTCTTTTACGCATTTGAATCGAATCCCTTCTCTTCTCAATTCTCACACATATTTTATTGTTGACGTTTCTACGATTTGCGTTTTCGTTGTTTTTAACGAATTAACGGCCGTCGATTAAATGCGCAATTTATATAATCCATATATGTTACTTAATTACTTATGTAAATTTTTATAAAAATGTACCACCAATGGAAATGCTGCTGTTAGAATCAATATTAGCCGTTAAAATTTCCAGATTTACGTCCATTTAACTGGATATCAAGAAATTATTTTAGTTTAAACAGATTTCTTCTCAATAAAAATAATTACAGTACACAAATTGTTTAAAAGAATATAGCACTAAATTATGTATTGGTTGCTTGGTTTTAGGACCACTAGAAATGGTATAGATCACAATTTCATTCTGAAACTTAGCGTCAAAACCTTTATTATCGTAAATCATCTCTGGCAGCGGTTTTTATCGCTTTCGAATAATATTAAATGCTATTTTTAACTTAACATCTATTTATCAGTTTCGTTATTTATAATTAACAGTAAATTAAAAACAGGTTGTGCGCTTGTTTGAGTTTATTGTTATCAAATTAATTGTTGTGTTACAATAAAGGCGCAGTCGCATTCGTGTTGTGACGCATATTTGCTTAAAAAAAAGCTAATAAACCAATAATAGTTAACGTAATAACCATATTATATTTACTGGAACCAATTGGAATACTTTACTTTATCGGAAAGGACCATTGACAAATAAACAATAAATTGTGCTATAGAATGTAGGCACACTTTTCTTTGAATATGGAAAGCTGCAAATTATTTTTTAGAAAATACTCACATATTTAATTTTATACTTCCATGGGAAAAATTGTACAATCGTAATCGAAAAGACTATGTATTTGAAGTTCAAAAATTTCAATTGTTCAAGGATCGCAGAGTTGCCAATCCTACATAAACACTATTGAAGTATTAATTTCCATTTTGATTCGTTTTGCTGACGATGCTTTTCGTGTTTGTTATTTTTTACTGCAAATAATAACAATTTTCTGAAATTTGATCTTTTTACACCTATGAAACATAACTTAAAACTTACAGGTCATAGAGGTATCACAAAAAAATCTGCGATATTTCAAGTTCACCTCCTATGATGCTAGGCGATTTTGTTTTGTGATCGATTATCACAAAATAAAGTCGAAATTTGTATGCAAAAAGTGCACACGCAAAAAGAAATTTCGTCAAAAATAATCATTACTAGACAATAATCGAAGAGCATATACCCAGCCAATCCCATTGGAGTATAGCTTTACAACACTTTTATAAATTTATTGAAATTCATAAGAACTGCTTCGGTTCTCTCGATATGAAATTAAACTTATTTTAGATGTGTAACTGTATTCAGTTATTGGCATTAGTATTTTTGGCGCAGGTATCAACAAGGCATACAGGGGACCTAAATCCATATCGATTCAAAAAATATCATTGTTTCTATAGTGGACGACGTGGTTTTAATCACAGCTTCATATTCGGAAAATAATTTGTACTCCAATGTGATGATAAGCTTCAATATAAAAAAGAAGTACATACATTCGAAACAAATTTTGAAATTTTTAAGTTTTGTTAAAATGAATATTTGGGTAGCGATAACTAATCGAGTGGGGGAAAAACATAAATCTATTTAACACCATGCTAATTTCCAAATTGGAATCATTTTGTTTTTAATTGACCAGCAAAATCTTAAGTCACTAAACAGGCACGACATCCCTTCTGAAGGTCAATCATAATTACTACTGACAATGCAACGTATGTAAACTTCCTTTACGGTTTCCCATATAGGGTGTTTTCTGAAAAATCAAATTTTTAAAGGTAAACACACGAGAAGAGCAACTTCCGCATGGAAAATCCTCGAGGAAGCCGTTTAAGGCTAAACCGGAATTCAGTCTGCTCTAACTCTGACATTGTATTGCCGGGAGCAAATAAAGAAAAACAACAAAATCATTATGATAATTACTGGTATGTAAAATTATGAGTGTACGCGACACATTTTATCACATTTAACATTGGTTGGAAACTAGACAAAAAGCACGTAAGCTTATTTACTTAGTTCTTTCTGGACGGACATTTTTTGGTTAATTAACCTATATTCTGAAAGTTGCTGCTGTTATCTCGCCACTCAAATTAATTCCACATTAAAAATTATAATAGTTCGAAACCGAGCTTTAATTTTAAATTAATTTTAGTAGTATTTCCTTATTCTCACATTTAATCGTCAGGAGCTAAAATCCCTAAGTCGCATAATAGTGAACAGAAATCTTTGACAAGGTTGTGTAATATTGTCACTTTATAAAATAAGATTATTTTAATAAAAAAACTGAATAGCAAAGGCTCACCTTGGAAACAAGACGAGACGAGGGACGAGCCGGTGCGCTTTTTCTTGCGACGCTTCCTTTTAGCTTCTTCCTTGTGACGGGCTATTTCCCTGGCCCTGGCTTGCGGGTCCATGGGCTCCCCTTGGTCTCCGCTGTCCGAGGCGCTCCCGTTGCCGCCACTACTTCCACTACACGCTCCATTACGACCAACGATACTGCTGTTAGAGGTGTTGGTCAATTGTAATCCGGCATCTATAAGAAAAATCGACGAAATTATACTAATTGCATGGATCACTACTAGGCCTTATCGTAGATGGTGTATGTATATGTACGCGTACCCAATGAAATTACCATTGCTTTTCGTATTAAAATATGAGTAACACCGAAAATTCAATAGGTAATGGTACTTTTTTTATTGCTATTTATTGAAATTCTTTTTGACGTAACGTTAATGATGACTGATGATTTGATTGACTTGTCTTCCCATTTCATTTATATTTATCATCATTTTATAGGTAATCAAACGCTAAACTTGACATCTAGGTCTGTGGAAGTCAATTTCCACTTGATTCAAACTAACATAAAACCTATTTTCGTTAATTTAACCATATTTTATGGCCATTGTGGCGTATCTAAAATGTCGCGAAAGTTTAGAAATTCTTTAGACTGCAACAAAACAATCCTAGATGAACTTGTTGTTCACCGTTTTCATTTCTTCGGTACATTAAAATCGTTCAGTGGGCGAGTTCTTAAAAGAACCTCGACCAAAACCAGTTTTTAAATGATTACAATTCGACCACGCCAGCCAACCAAATGCATACGAAAATCAACACTTTATACATATAACCCGGCCAATAATGTGAGTAGAATGTACATTGGGCTAGGTAAAATCTCGGTCAGTACGTACCTCTATAGTAGTTACGGTAAGTCTAAATGTTATAAAAGAATGGAAATGGGATTGGCGACCAAGGAAATCTGGATAAATATAGAAAATTTAATATCACAATAGTTAATCGAATATTTGTTCCAAAATATTCGCATAAATTGTTCAAAACTGATACTATTTAAACGGATTTCTTTAAAAAAACAGTAAGAACGTAGGTATTGCGTAATTCACCTTACGTAACAACTTGAGAAAATTGGGCCGTCTAGACGTGCAACTGTTAACATCGATAATAAACTAAAATGGATCGATAAACGGATTAATAATCGATGCATTATTTTACAGCTCAAACAGTATGTTTTTTCGGTTGCAGACAATTGAACAATTTCTAGAACATCTGACATCAGAGTCGAGAGCGCGGTGTTCGAGGTTGGTCGTTAGCCCCGCGCTCTTCTACAGGGCGGACGGAAAAAAACTTTACTACTGCGTTGAATCTCTCAAGGTGACTTTTATTATACTGGCTATAATACGGGCTGGTGTGTATATATAATAAGGGCGTAACCAACGGAAAACTGCTTAATATTTTCTTTATTGCTGACCTAACTATTGTTTACATATTAAACTGCAATCTTTGTATGTGAAATACACACGGACACACCTATCTACTGAGTGATCTTAGTATTGGCTTGGAAAATACTGGGTATTTTAAAGGATAGAACGTGTTTATATTGCATAATCCCATTGATGGCAATGGGATGCATCGATTAAATAAGTTGTGTGATAGTCGATTAATGGGTTGGCTCTATGGTATCAAGATATAATTAATGTCATCGACAGAGATCGAAAATTAAATTATGTATTTGTTTTTTAGTAAAGTAAATTTCAAATATATTTGGTGAATAACTAACTGATACGCGTTGTGAAGAGAGAAAAGTTTTGCAATTTTTTCTGAAGGACATCTTTTGAAATCGAATAATAACGCACGTCTGGAATCAAGCGAGAACTAATGTTTTGAACATTAAGTGTACAGCCGGACGAACGAAAATTAACACGTCTAGGAATAAAAACTAGGTATATATAAAATTAAGCATGTCTAATAATAAAATTTTCCCTTGTTTACAATAGGAATTTATTATTATAAATTTATCGGTTGTATCTTTGTCTTTCTGTATAGCGGGAATGCTAATCATGGCAAATTTTTTGGCAACATTTCCAGCTGATACGACGCAGCAAAATTTCCAAACGCAAAATATTACCCAGCAGTTTAAAATCACACATTTCGTCCATTTTTTCACATCGGGCGAAAATATTTGTTTTAGATAGAAAAGTAAATTTTACATTAAACTACTTTTAGATAGAAAAAACACGGTTTTTATACCTTTGACGCCGCTAAATTAGGTATCTCAAACCACTTAATTGATGGCGCATTAATAAGAAATTGAAAAAACACGCCCCCAAATGTTATGTAATAAAAAAAATAACAACACAATTAGCAACATTTTTATAGACACACCCCGTAAATTGTTTTTTTACGTCTTGAGTTTATTATTTCACGTTATCAACGTTGTTATGAAGTGTTTTTTAATGTCCAAATCTACTTCCTTCTTAAGCAAATTATTGTTAGGTGTAGCATATCACACTACCTCATGCATTTATTCTAGAGTCGTTATATTATTTGTTTGAACACTAACTTAAAGTTAATTTCATTTAATTTTTCCATTGAATTTTCTTAAATTTTAATTTACTATCAGTGTTAATCAAAAAAAATTTACTAAATTTGCTCATAGGCTGAATACAATGTTTGAATATAATCTGATTTGACTTCATGGCGAGATAGATATGGTGTATCTCTAATTTTGATCGTGGAATTGTTGTTTTGCAAACCGATAACAGATTCTGGAGAGATTATGCGAGCAAAGTGTTTATACCTGGGTTTCATCACTCGTACAAATGTTCGGATAATGATTGATTCATTCCTGAAACTGGAACGATATTGTGCACAATGACCCAGATAAAAATAATTTTAGTTAAAAATACCATCTCCAACTTAAGTCTGTCCATATGCCGGTAAAATGTAATGCAGGTTATGTTTTGCATCGATTTTTATAGAATGTTAATTAGATATACATAATGGGTAAACATTCTTTAAACATGTTGTTTTTTTGCAACTTGAACTCAAGATAAAATTAGCCTCATTAGCATTAGAAACACAACATTCGAAAGGTAAGGGAGTAATTGTGAAATTTTTAAAAATATATTGTTAATAAATATAAGCGCATAACTTTACACAATGCGTCGTAAAAAAATAGTTTCGGAAAAAAATGCTTAATAATCAATAACGAATCTAGAAGTTTATCAACAAAGAAATCTAATAAATAGGCTTTAATCCGTTACTGAAAGAATTTGGAAAATGCTTTGAGACTTCCAAGTTGATAATAAAACATTTTAACAATAAATGTTTAAGTATTAAATTTATGGTTATAATAATATGTAGAAGTTTCATGGAGAATTTAGTTGAAATTTGCTGTAAAATTTCACTTAACATGTACAAGTAATGTGCACACATGTGTGTACAGTAGTGGCGTTCCTAAAAGTTTAACGTAAAACGAAAGTGATATCGACACATGCATCGAGTTTATTTTGAAACGGTTCAAGGGAAAGTTTTCAACCGGGATGAATTACTGTCAATTCCGTCTAACATGTAGATAAGTGTATACAAAAAATAACTCCAAATATAAAGTGAATCAATGTACAATTTGGTAGCCAAAAAGATCTAACCTTTATACTTATTTCAGCGCCCAATAAGTTTCCTTGAAAATCTAATCTAGACACATAAGTTATGTAGATACCTACTGTAGGTGCTACTACTACTACTGCATGAGTTTTGAACTTTTTGATTATTAGAATTGACACAATTATAATAATTCGTGACAGTTAGACATTTCATCTGAGACAAGTTAAAAAAAATTATTTATTGGTATTTTTACCTTTTAACAACTATAGTTGATCAAAACTCGCGTACAAAAGTTAAGATTGTAATATTTCTGTAATATATTGTTGAATTTAGAATTAACTACATTTGACTTGTTAATTATTCCAAAGCGATTATTTAAGCATTCAAATTAAGAGAATGTTTGCAAGGAAAAAAGTAGTTAACTTATGTGCGCAGGTGAAATAGAAAATTTGTCATAAACTGACCTTAACTGGGACGTACGAATATAACATACAGAGTGACCCATTCTTGCGAAGAAGTCCAATATCTCAGCAAATATATGATTTAGAAATAAAAGTTTTGTATTAAAAATTTTTGCCCCAATTTTCTTGACGGCATCGTGTTCGGAATTAAAAAATAAAGATAAAAAAATAAGAAAAGAAAAGCAAAAAATGATAGATTTTTGAATTGTGAAGAGGGTGCCGTCCAGAAAATTGGGACATTCCATTTGAAATAAATTAGTTGTTAAGGTTTGAAATAGTGCACCTTCAGAAGCATATTTTGGGGGTTGTAAAGGCCCTTTTTTGAAATTTAATTACGCCAGAATATATTTAGTTTATTAAGTCCTGTTTAAGCCCCAGAAGACCGATTCCGAAATTCATAGCAGCTAGGATACAGTACTGGATTTCCGTGAGTCTGTAGCTGTCAAAATTTTCAGATTTTCCGGAATAATTCGGAAACGGTAAATTTTGCACATAAAACAATTTACATACACTGCCTTCAAAATTTGACGATAAATCCGAAAATAGTAAAAAAGTAGGGGGGGTTCCATTTAAAAAGACCTAATTTGTTACTGCTGTTACTCACTCTTTATGGCGAACCCTGTACATTTGAAAATAATTTTAAAACACTAAAAATTTTTATATAAAACTTTTGCTTCTAAATCGCATATTTGCTGAGATGTTGGACTTCTTCGTAATAATGGACGACCCTGTACATCTACTTCCATACGAACCTTTGAAAACGGACATAGAGAACAACAAATTTAATGAAAACATGTAATACACCTTAAAATTAATAGTTAATAACCCTAATAAATATTAATGATTATAATTAATGGCCGATCAAAATGACAAACGAGCGGCCGAATTGAAAAAAAAGGAAAAACTTAGGTGACTACATTTAAAAGGAAAGATTGTCAAATTTTTATTTATTGACATAAGACACGTCAGTTTTACATTAAGAGTAAATATAGTATATCGAATGTTAATCAATATATCAACAATCGTCATAACGTATTGTTAGTAACTTTAAAAATAAAAAATTAAATTCAATTACTCTACTAATTAAACGTGCAGAATTCAAACGTGCTACAAAATAATTACTTAAAATCATTTATACTAATAATCATCGAACAAGATAAAGGTTATAATCTGCAAAACAATTACGAGAAGTATTAATGTACAGGGTTTTTGAAAACTCTACTGCCATTATATGAGTTGTTAATTGATTATGGGAAAGTAAGTATACAGTTTCTTTGATAAACCATTGTCTTAAGATCAGTTTTCTTAAATACAATGTGTTAAGATTATGGGGAATTTCTTTTTGCTAGCATTAGAGGCATTGCAGGTTTGTTATGCATGGCGTTTTGCATTAAGAGAAGACTATGGTGAATAATAAAATATATAATTCCAAGTAGATAAGGACTAAAATATCTTATACCGACCGTTACTTCTATGCAAACCTAAACAGATGATATACCTTCATCCAAAAATTTCATCACTCGATAAAAACCACAAAGTTCAAGGACGAGTTTTAATTCTTTTAAAAATATGAGTAACCCAATTTGTTATTTTTATAAATTGTGCTGATAATTTAATTTAGTATTTCACAATACATCACTTTATGACTTAACTCTTATGTGATGTGTTTTAAAAACGCAACGTCCAAAACTATATACTGCTACTCCTGTATATTTCGAAAGCGCCCCCGTATGCATATAAATCTTCCCCGTTCTAGAATCCCGAATTACGCAATACATATTAAAGCCGGTTACAGGCCGGAAAAGAGCTCCTGTTCGTCAATGTTTATAAAGAAAGGTGATGTGTCAGGCATTTTAGGTAAATTGTGTTAAAATCTTAAAGAGAAACGCCACAAGTTACAACACACGATCGTTAAGTTTGTTGATAAACATACACGCGGGCATCTTTCTGACAGACAACTGACAACAGACCCAAACAAAGGAATATCATAAAACAACGTAAAAGTGTTTAGCGTTTTAAAATCAATTTAAACTAAAGGAAAAAGATATTTTCTACATACCTGTATCGTAATTTTCCGTTTCTTCTATTATTTTCTCGACCATAATGGTGACAATTTTTTTTGCAATACGAAAGTTGAAAGAAATTGAAACGTTTAAACGACGGGAAGAGAAACAAAAATCGCTATTTTATGGTAAACAGATGTAAAAAACGGGCCGGTCACTAAAATTTATTTAGGCACAAAGAAAAAATTTCGTTGGTTTACACACTCATCTTTAACTACTCGTTCCGTTGATGTTAAAATTCCGACTGAAGCGGCGTATGTTGTTTCGTCCCCGTTAAAACCCGACAGTCACGTAGACATGACGCAAGCGCAGTGCGTTGTTCTTTTTTACGTTGTTAGGATCGTATGATTTTTGTTTTTTATCTATAGTCACCTCCAAGGATACCGGTGTCGATAAAAAACATTTTCCATTGCCAGGGTATGCGCGCCTTTTGTATGTTGGGTTGCGTGAAATTATTGCCTCATAAATTTGGTTTTCACTTGTTTTTAAATTTCAGTTTATATTTTTCCATTACTATACCTTTGTATCTTGAGTGGCTTTTGCTTTTGTCTCATGTAAGCATCTGAAAGAATTCTTTTAAAATTAAAATTGACACTTTGTAAAATTATTTTATGAAGTGTTTTTAATGAGGGCTTATTACTTGGAATTGGTTCTGAGCTTCCAGGTCTGTATCCGCTATGTCGTTTCATTGTTTGCTATCGTAAGATAGTGTGCAACTGTATCACTATAAAGTGCTTTAAAAAATCAAAAGTTTACAAAAAAAATTGTTACAAACGTGTTAAACCCACTTTCATCCCGATATTTCTGGCATACGTTCAATGACTTCAAGTTAACGGTGTGAATTTCCTGATATTCCAAAAATAAAAACTACTTCAGGATAGAATTGGCAAAAATATACGGAAATTATGGGTAAAAGCAAAATCGCAAACTCGGTTTTACGTTTTCTTTTACATGTGGGCCAACCGTAAATCAATCAAGCTGATTTACGTCAAAATACATATTTTGTGTATTGACATTAAGAGTTGTATAAGTTCTAATTTATTGGTATCCATAGCATGGAAAAAGCGTGATTAGTGAAAAACCCTATATATTCTACTCTAGCTAAAATAGAAATTTTATATCATTAGTTGTATCATAAAAATTCCTCTATTTTACACAAAAACAGTTAAATTATAAAAATTTCAGTCACTAATAGTTTCACTTTTAATGAATACGTCATTATTGTTTTTGTGCTTTTTATGATGTCCCAACGAACTGTCCTGAGACGATTCCAAGGCACTTGTGTTTTGTTTACTTCTGCGTTTCTTCTTAGAACTGCCATTATCACTGTCCATACCCTTATATTTTGATTCTGAGTAGTTTGACGGATAAGACTCGGAATCCAGAGGCGCCAATGTATCACTCGTCGATATGGAGTTAAAAATATCCAAAACAGTTTCCTCGATTCCTCCGTGTTCCTTTTTCTTCTTTCTCTTTTTTAATTCTTTTTGCTCAGCTTTACTCTTCAACGCCACGGCTTCCTGTAACTTATTGTTTATGGATTTATCCAACTTAAGCTTCTTTTTATAACTGATCCCAAACAAGGGATGACGAACTTTAATTTCGCTCGGTAAAGTCACGTATTCCGTAACAGGTGCATTCATTTCTTCGTTCATCGTCAATGGAGGTACAAATTCTCGCAGGTAAATAGTTTTCTGTATCTGTAACAGCCTGGGACCGTTCGCGTTCACTAAAATGGGGTCTGGCTCTTTTGGCATGGGTTCAAATACGTAATTTTTATCATTTAATTTAATAACAGTTTGTTTGTTAAAGTTACATTTTCGATTTAGCAAACTTTGTGGATTTACTGTTTTTGGTATTAATATCAAAGCGTACGAGTCTGAATTTGTTACGTTTACGTCCATTTTTTGTTCCGTACCTATTTCTGGATGTTTCAATTGCAATTTTTCCTTCCACGTTAGCTACAATTATTTAGAATCAAAATATTTAACTCAGCTACAAGAACGAGTTTATCACTTACAACTGGAACTGGCATTTCCATGGACTGATTAGGAACTTCAATATCATATCCATCATTAAGTAACATGTTTGGAGAATTCACATTTTTTTCATGTTGTTGTGGATCTACTTTACGTTTTTTAGATAAAGGAACTTCGGGATCAAAACTCCCACTCGACGATTCCTGCACGCACTAAATTTGTAATTGAGTGAATTTAAAACTGTATAAAACATACCACTTTTTCAGGAATATTTCTAGCACTGCTATCGTCATTAAGAGGAAGCTTTTCCATGGAGCTNTAATATGGAGAACATGAGTAACCATAGAAACATGATCTCAAATAACCTGCGTTATAGTGGAAAACAATAATGGTTCCTTTTGATACGATTCAGCTTTTTCGTACCATAATTTTAGCCATCTTAAGTTAATTGCTTTTTAACACTTTGACAGACACCGACGTTTTTAGACGTCTATGTATAGGCGTCGTTGACAATCAATTTTTAAACAAAAAAAAGGAAACAGACAACGGGCCTTTTAAGGACCATCATATTCATGAGCATAAAGAAATTCAATAAAAATGTGTAATGTTTAATAATTATTTGATTAAAATAATAAATAAATATGGTTATGTCACTGTTCGCACATTGTCAATGACGTCTCAAAAGGTCAGTGCCTGTCAAAATGTTAAAGAGCAATCACTGAACTCTATTAATAAATGGAAGGGCAAAGGTATGGAGCTGCGCAGAAAATTTTGTGCCAAATTGAAGCTTTCAATAAGATCGAAAATTGCGTATTACGGGGCATTTGAGTTTGCGTAGTTTGCGAGCTAATGTCATATGTCAATCCGTTCTAACTTTGGCGCCATTAATAACCACATTTGGTTGTTTATGAGTTAATAATTAATGTAATTTGTTAAGTTGATAATAAATAATTAATAAATTATATCTTTATCGAGCGTGTTTGTGTTTATTAAAAAAATGAGACATTTTATTGTGCCTTTTTATTGTGTCGGGGCAGTATTCCCGGTGTGCGCTATTTTCGGTAAGTGAATTACTATTAAAATAAATTGTTAATTTCATTCCAATTCAAACCATTGAGTAATTATAAATAAATGTTGCCTGTAGATTCACTGAAAATCGACGTGAAAGTTGGCTGCATGCCTTCGGAAGGCAATTAACAGATGAGGTTTCACTGGAAGCTTCAATTTGTTCAAATCATTTTAATCACGAAGACTTTGAAAAGGTACATGGCATGCAAAAGTTGAAACCTCATGCTGTACCTTCACTATGCTTAAAACCTGTGAGGACACAGTGGCTTCTTCGGCTGTAAGTATTATCAATTTAAAGTAATAAAATGCTAAAACAATTACAATTCTTTAGGCGTTCTCAGTTAACAGAAACTGAAGAGGGTGGTGGTGGTGGAGATATTGGAACTAGTTTTCCAATGCCTTCAACAAGTCAATTTCATCCTGAAAAACCACTTCAAACATAGTACGTATAACTATTGTTTTCAATGAAAAAGAAATATACTTACGTTTTATTTTTTAGTTTACAACTCAAGACGACCGAATCAGTAGAGAGTATTGGTTCAACGAACAGCACTTCTACTAGTACTTCTACTATTTCAGAGGCTAAGAAAAGAAAATTTATGTCTTCTTCAGATAGTGAGGGATTAAAAGGAAGTCTAAAAAGCGTAGAAAGTTATTACGATTAATACATAATTACTGGTATTTTTTTTGTGTGAAGTTTGTTGTCAGTTTACATGATATTTTGAATTTTTAGTAAATCACCAAGAAGACTCTCAGGGAGTGTGGATAAATTAAAAACAGTAAATAAGAAACTAAAGATAGCTATCAAAACAGAAAAGACTCGTGTGAGAAGGTTAAGAAAAAAAGTTAGCCATTTAAAGGATGTGGTAGGTGAATTGCGGAGACTTCGCCTTATTTCCATGAATGCAAGAGAAATTTTGGAAAAGAGTTTCTCAGGTATATGATTTAAACTACAGGGACTTTCACTGAAATTGTATAAAATTTTTTGTAGGTGTGCCCCAAGCTATAATGAAACGAATGCTCTTAAATAGTAAAAAAGGAAAAATCACAATTCGACAGTATTCAGAAGAAATCAAAAAGTTTGCTATGACTTTACAATTTTATTCAAGTAAAGCTTACAATTATGTCAGAAAAACATTTGATTTGGCTTTGCCATCGCCCTCTGTGATACGTAACTGGTTGACAAATGTTAGTTGTGAGCCCGGCTTCACTGAACAGGCTTTTGATTCCCTTAAGTTACAAGTAGAGAAAAATAGAGCAACAGAAGTTGAAACGATCTGTTCCTTAATGCTTGATGAAATGTCTATCAAAAAACAAATAGATTTTGTTTCAAATAAATTCTGGGGTTATACAGATTGCGGTTCCCAAGTTGAAGATGACGAATTAACTTGCGCAAGAGAAGCACTTGTACTAATGGTCGTCGCATTAAATAGCCACTGGAAACTTGCTATTGGTTATTTTTTAATAAATTCCACGACAGCCTCGGAAAAGGCGAATGTTGTGAAGGAAGCACTTGTAAAGTTGCAAGAAGTTGGCGTGATAATAACATCTGTTACCTGCGATGGACCCACTGCACATCTCTCTATGGCGCGCCAACTTGGTGCCAAATTTGACGATTGTAACAGCGTTAACAGCAGCTTTAAACATCCAACAAACGATGAAAATGTTTACATTATCTTTGATGCCTGCCATATGTTGAAGTTGTTAAGAAACTCTTGGGATACATTAGGGTTTTTTCTTGATGAAGAAGGAGGAGAATTGAATTTAAATATATCACAAGGCTTCATAACGTTCAAGAAGAGGAGATGCTCCATTTTGGAAACAAATTGAAAAAGGCTCACATTCAGTGGACTAAATAAAAAATGAAAGTACGTAAATTTTTGTAGTTAGTTTTATTTTTTTATTTTTTTTAGGTTAACCTTGCCACTCAAACCCTTAGCAATTCTGTAGATGATCCATTAGAATTCCTAATGATTGATATTGGCCATCCAGACTTCCAAGGTGCTGGTCCCACAATTCGATTTTTAAGATTAATAGATAGAATTTTTGATTTACTAAACTCAAGAAATCCATTTGGAAAGGCATGTAAAGCGCCGTTGAGAACAAGTAACTTGAATTACTGGAAGCCCATATTTTTGCAAGGTTTACAATTTTTCAAAACATGTAAAGACTGCAAAGGCAATTTGATGATTAAGAGTTCACGAAAAACCGCTTTTGTCGGATATATTGTGACAATTCATTCAGTTATGGGGATCCTTGACGAATATATTGCTTCACCCGCACCAAAATTAAAATACTTGCTCACTTACAAACTCAGTCAAGATCATTTGGAACTGTTTTTTTGTGCCATTCGGTAAGTGTATTTTATGCTCATATAACTTTGTTAAAAATATATTTTTCAGTTGTCGAAACGGCTGGAATAATAATCCCGCGGCTCATCAGTTTTATACAACGTACCGCAGCTTATTAATGCATGCCGAAATACGAAACAATGCTGGAAATTGTTTAAGTCAAGATTTCACAGAAATGCTGCCAATGATCAAGCGAAACAAAAAAGGAATTAATACCTCTGATGTGACTTTGGAATTCTTTCAAATGTTAAACAAATATGATTTCCCAGTAGAACTAGAAGTAACTCCTGAAGTTGTTGGAATGGAAATTCCTGATTCTGTGTTAATTGAAAATGTCGTAGCATACATTATGGATTTGTCGTTCGAAATGTTAGGAATCAGCTCACATGTGTTAAATGCATTTTAGCCCTTGGAGGAATCAACGATCATTACATAGATGACTCTTGCCTGCGACTGATCGATCGAAAAAATAAATGAGGCTTAGTAAAGCCATCGCCTGATGTAGTCACTATTTGTCGCTATGTAGAAAAACACATTCGAATAATGTTGGCCCTTCATGATCAATGTGTACCCAAAGAAAACATTTTTTTTGAAATATGTGTTTTGCGATTAACTATTCATTTGTATAAAAAAAACACATCGTTCATTTCTCTGGCTGATCATGCATTTGATATTGGAGTTTTAGATGAAAACCATATCAATATTTTAATTAAAGCAATTGTAATAAAATGTAATTCAGTTAATTATTAATATATAACTTTTGAACGATTTGGCTGGAAATAACGCCAATTTTGATATTTTTAATTGCAGAATTGTATCTTCTGCTAAAATAAATAAGGACTTATATATTTTTAAGCCAATTCAAGATATATTTTATTAAAATTTTAAATTAGTTCGCCTAAAATTAATATATTTGCTGTTAATTTAATTTATTTTTTTAACGAATATTTCAAAATATAAACTATGATTTAATACATGAATTCTGATTTGATTTAAAATTCCCTCTCAAATTTCTATCGTCTGCGCATGACAGCAAGCCCCGTGCGCAGATCGTATTTGGATCACTTTTCAGTTGACACATTGCCCTTTCCAATTTATACAGGGTGTTCGGAAATTCATGATACAACGCTCTACCACATAGAGTACGGCTC
>JABRWK010000264.1:92483-102739 GCA_013372445.1 Hypothenemus hampei | reverse complement strand
CGCTGTATAGTTTTTATATGCCTCAGTTACCTGGCATTACCCATGGAAGACGTTAAACTTTGATGAAAAAACATGATATTACTTACACACCCTGTACAATATGTAGATTTTATTTTTTGGATATCTTCTCATTGCAAGACATTTATCTATAAAAGAGTTACAATTGAAAAAAAAAATCATCAAAATCCGATAAGTGGTTGGGCAGATATCCATTATCAAAGTGTAAAATACAAGAAGTGTTAAAAAGTTGAATATCTCTGGAAGGGTCCAAGATAAATGGACGAATAAAAAAACAAAATACTCCTTAGACATCAGGCTACATCACTACATGGTTGCCGACTGCTTGAGTCACCTGGTATAGCCCACAGAAGACGTCAAACTTTGATGAAAAAACATGACATTATTTACACACCCTGTATAATATGTTAATTCTATTTTTTGGGCATCTCCTCGCAGCAGGATATTCACCCATAACAGGGCTACAATTGAAAAAAAAATCATTAAAATCCGCCCAGCAGATGGAAAGAATTGTAGTCTTAAAAAAATAACAATTTTAGCAATATCCTTAACTTTTGAACAGCAGTTTAGTTGGTGTAGTGTTTTGGTTAAAATACTCGCAGTGTGGCCAGTTTGTTTTTGCTTGTGGCATTTATTGTCTCATTTTGTTTTTTGATATGTCAATAGCTGTCAGAACTGTAAAAACGGTTTTTTTAATAGCGATTTCCACTGGCTGCACTTTTCGGCACTCAGTGTATCTCCATCCACCTCTGATACCTTCAGTAATAAAGGAAGGAAATACACTCAGTGCCAAAAAGTGCAACCAGTGGAAATCACTATAAGAAAAGAAAAAAAGGTGATTTTAGCGTGAACTGATTAGATGGTAATAACAAGCAACAAATAAAACAATAAATAATAAACAATTAAACGGGCGAAAATTCGACGATATCTTGCAATATGGCAATGAAATGTCCGTGTATTTTTTTACGATTAAAAGAAAAAGAAAAAGAAAGGGGTATGAGCCATAGACTTATGAAATATACTATAGTCGGTTTAAAGTATATCTGTGCCCATAATTATGAAAGTGGTCTAAGTCAAAAAAAAAAAAATTAATTTATCAGTTATTTTACATCACATTATTTTAAACTAAATTAATTCAGTGTAGTTTTTATGACATTCTCAAAAATGAACCCTTAGATAATGGTTGTAATGTCAGCATTATATGGAATTCATTCAGTTTAATATAATGTGGTGTGAAATAACTGATAAACTCATTTTTTTTTAATTTTGATTTAGACCACTTTCATAATTATGGGCTCATTTAAACTGATGAATTTATTGAATTTTAGTATTATTTTGGCAAAACACTTTAAAAAATCACAAAAAAATGTTTTGTTTTGGCGGCCCGATAACCCGTAAGAACCAAAATAACATATTTTATGTTGGCGTTACATATGCTGTATGAAGCCAACTCGTTGGTGTAATTGCAAACAGTGATTTAATCGGAGCAATCACTTAAATAATAAGGTTTCAAAAGTGAAAATTTTGAAATCATTACCAAGATGATATTTACAAAAAACTATCTAGTGTTACTTTTTTAATATCTTGAATTTCTCTAAGCATCAAGCATTTTTGGACCTATGTTTATAGAAATATTTTTTTTTACTTCTATGTATATTACGTCGTTCAAATATTTCCCTGTCTGCCCGAAATGTCCTTTATAAGTAATACATGGGTTCTCATTCAAATTTTGTTCACTCACCAACGCAAAGAGGAGTTTTATAATGAATAATGCCTTCAATACAGAACTACAAATGGTAATTAAATGATTATGACATATAACGCAACATACGTCATACCATAAACTTGTAGCCTAAATATTCCAATTGTTCGGGGGTGCAATTTGGTTCCCACTCTTTAATAACCATTAGATGTCCCATTTCGGGTAGGTAAAGCACTTTGCACTCATTGATATAATCCGGCAAATCATTAATTGCCAATCGAGCGGCTGCAGTTAAGTGTTTAGCCAAGTCTTGTTGTCGCAAAAGTTCTACAAAGAAAATTAGATCGAACAACAAGTGTACCTTTCAATTTAAACGACGCACTACAGGGGTCTTACTTGCATCCAAAGTTTCATCCAAGCCGAATTTAATCACTGGCCGTCCCTTTTTAACGGCCGCATTGAAATCTAATGCCCTACTTATGGAATCGTGTAGTGCTAATAGATTTTCGGTAATGGCCTCGCTCAATTCGCAGAGCAGATCTGATTTATCTCTGTACCCGCTGCTTATGTCGTTTATGAATATTGTGTGATAAATCATCTGAAATAATGGATAGTTGAATAGTGAGGAAATATTTACAAGGATTGGGGTCACTTCGTGTAGAGCTTTCCAATCTCGATTAGAGGCACGACCGTTGTGAATTTTTCCCAAAATCAGGCTAACACAGCCAATATTTTTGAACGGTTTTATATTATTCTGAATACTGGTAATAAATTCCAGATTATTCGGATGCTGTGCGAAGGAAATAAAATCCAAACGCTTTTCCAGTTCACATCGATCCCTAAGTGGACTTTGAAGAATTTCTCTGGAAAAGATAGCAATATAATTGAGAGCAAATTTGGTCACAAATAAGTGGTACCGTAGCAAACTTTGTCCCATTTTCGATTTGCAACCGCAACTAAATAATTTGTAAATGCTGAGCGCTTCTCTTAAACTCGATTCTTGGCCATGTTTGAAGCTCGAGTCATGGTATTTTTGAGCGAATATCTGTAGGTTTCGAAACAACTGGTTGTCTAACATCACACGATTTTTCCTTAAAGAAAACAATTTGTTCACAAAACCATCCAAACGGCAAAACAGTTCCTAGTTACAAGGTGATTTGTTGAATGTGCAAAAAATGTTGACCACTAGGATCCAGTCCAAACATTGACAAATGTTTTTCCAAATATTTGTACAAAGCCCCCAAAGCGATAACGGACAAACGATTATCTAAATTAACAAACGATGGGAAAAAGATGTCGTGTTTGCGATCAGATTTATCCAAAATATTCGATGCCAGATTAATGTTTGACACTATTGTTTTGCTAGATTCGTAGGCTGAAATAAATTTTTTTTTATTCGTTGATAAACAGATAATTTAATATTTACTGAATCCTTTCTGGGACGTCAAGAAAAAGTTGTTGGGCAGGCGAGAAACAGTTGACGTAGTGGTCGTATTTTCATCAGCAGAATTAAAAAAATCAATTAGCATTCTTACATAAGGGTCTGTAGGATTTCCAAATGTCAATATGTATTTAGGCTTGATTTCTCTATGAACAATCGATGTCATTAAATAATCGGGGGCCACGTCCATCATTTCTTCATAAATGTTCAACTGAAATTAAAGATCGATGAATGCTGGGTTGCATATTCCAATAAAATCCAGAACACACATGCATAGAAAACGAAACAAGAAATTTCAATTAATCCAATGCATATCTACAAATCTGGGGCTTGGTTCTAAAAGGGCCAATGTCAATTTTTTCTAATTTGGGGAAAAGTGCATTTTCAAACTATATTTAAAGAAAGCTTTCGTATGTATAAAGGGCCAATATCTACTTACAGTAATAATCGTGCTACAAAAGTGAATAGAGCCAAAGTTGCTGACAATTACTGACCCTTTCGGTGTCTGACAATCGATTTTTAAATCGACTTACCGTTTTTTCATAAAAGCTGTAAAAGGCCGCACCCAATTTCTCATTTTTATTCAATAAACATAAAAGTACATCAGATTCTGAAAATTCATGATCACTTGGGTCATCGTCTGTACTGTATCCCTGAATGTTTTGTCGGTGATTGTATATATTTTGCGAATCGTAAACGTTCATTCTTTATGAAAATCACTCTCAAAGACTTCGAACGGCTGCGAGTTATGCAGACAAAATATCTACCGTCCTCCAAGTGAAATGTCAAATCATACGAATTTTGTTATTTCAAAGCACACTGCGGCAATCGAAAAAAGGTACATTTGAGAATTGACACTCGTTTTATTCATTTCTTATATTATTTGCAGCAATAAAAAGGCGGATCGGGACTTCATCCCGACCGTTTTGTTTTATTCAATCGGGTAAATTCTCTTTTGATGTGAATGCCAATGGTGTTGAAAGGCTTTTCAAAGGTTAAACCGCACCTGAACGATTAAGATGAAATTTACTTTTTTAATGAAATTATGCTTACTTTAATACTGTTACAGAGCCTTATATCACTTTGCCAGCATTTAAGCCTAAAAAGTGCATCCCAATCACTTTTGGCGGTTCTTTTCGAAGTGCAATCATTTTTAAATAGTTTTCCGGTGATCTGTGACTCAATCATAATTCTATAGGGTTGTAAAACGAGTGATAAACTTCTCTGTTATCTTCTGCATATCTCGTCAAGGCGTATTCCTCGGATAAACCTCGAAAATTCTATGATTTTGAAGAGTTTATATTTTACACCTCCTACGTTCTACCGCTAACATAAATGGGAAACATTCTCGAATTCAACGAGGATTCCTCCATTCCTTAGTCGTTCTGGAACTGATTCTTCGCTGGTACTGAACTATTTTGTGATTTTTAAATTATGCAGTGAATGAAATGGTGATTTTTAAATACCTATTATTGATGGTTTATGACAAAAAAATAAAAAGAGATTTAAGTGCTGATTAAATAAACTAAAATTACATGAGAACATTGCATGAACCAGGATCTTGGCAAGATTCATATCTTTGTAACGATTCATACCGTTACTCAAAAATCACGATATAGTACATCACTAATGATAAATCAGTTCTGAAACAGTTGTTAATATGCTCAAGCTATGCATGTTTTCATTTACCTGTAGAACCGTATTCTGGAGATGTTAAAAGGGTTGTACCGAGAAGTTGATAGTTCCTGTTAATCGTACTTTGTCGAAATAATCTCCAGGCCAGTAACTTTCCTGCTTCTATAGCTATTGGGATCAGTTCAGGTTTATTTTAAACCAAGAAAAACAATCTAGTTAAGATATGTATCTCATGTTTATAGCCTTATTTCTACAGAATAATTTTTTAGAACAGGCCCTGCATTAATGGTAGATTATATCATGATTTTTTAATATGGATTGGAATCGTTATAGTGATTCTTAACTAATCACGATTTATAATAGTAACGTGTTCTTAATTTGTTTACAACTAAATGCATCGTAGTAAACTGAAATTAATAGCAATTTCTACTGGTTGCACTTTTCGGCATTCAGTGTATCTCCATCCACCTCTGATACCTTCAGTAATAAAGGAAGGAAGTACACTCAGTGCCAAAAAGTGCAACCAGTGGAAATCGCTATTAGTCTAATTTCATTATGCATTGAAAGAAGTAGAGCAATCCAATACGGATTAACTGGATTTCGAGACTTTTGAAGTTTAATCTCAAAATCTAAATCTCGAATAAAATAGATGGATTTTGAATGTTTTGATTAATACACCCATATTTTTATTGATTTCATAATTTTGTGAAAGTGAAGAAACCATGAAAATCGAAGATAAAAATTTATTGACGATGATACTGGATTTACTTTTCCTAAGATTTTTTTAGATTATGATCTATGACCAACGACAACAACGAAAGATTTTCATTTTTGTCAAATGTGTATTAACTAGATTATCTAAACCATAACTGGTGCATACGGTGGTGCCAACGAGGATCTTCTAATCTCGATTAAGATTTAGAAACGGTACAAATTGGTAAAAACATACACACACACACACATAGCATTGCGTGATTAAAGACCACGATATTAATCAGCACTACTGAAGAGCCGATTCTATTATTCTGTTGGAATTACGCTTATATGTATAGAGAAAAATTTCGAGTTTTATTAATAGGACATCATAGGAGTGTTAACTTTTTGATTAATTAATTGATGAAGTCAAGATTAACAGCTTCTTTAATATTTTGATTGCTATGTGTACAAAACTCCATCTACTGAATTTGATTGTGGCAGTTAAAGTATTGTGTTGTTATTAAATCCGACAGAAAAAAATGATATCATTGGCCGATTTCCGTTTATTAGGGTCGTATTAATAGTTGCACCCTTGCAAGTATTTCTCCGTACTTAAAAATATTTCAAGTGTTCGTTTGTGATTAATAGTCATTCGATGCAAGCCAAGGACGACTTAAGGCCTATTAATTATGTTGACAATATGAGTATCACTGTATATTTGACGGAGGCATCCTTAAGTGTTTAGTCAAGGTGCGATTATTTTTGTGATTCCTAATAAGGCCAACTTTTAAAGGAAAAATTTACTTTTTTTGTCTCATCGAGATATATTTGACTACAGACCTGATTTTTGTTAGATTTGGGACACTGAAGCTTCATTTATTCTCATGTGATGGTCACATGGCTTGAAGTAACTTACATGATAACATAATAAATTTAAGATAAAACGTTTTCAATTAGTGATTCGACTTTCGTGTCAAATTAATTCATTTTGGCTGATCCCTTTGTAACCCCAAATGTGCTGACAAATTGTTTAAAAAAACAAAACTATATTTCAAAAGGAAAAGAAATTATGTTTTGCGATATCAACTAAAGTCGAATGAAGATATTAAACATTCATAACTAATTGTAATCGCTTACATGCAAAATATATTCAACTGCGTAAATGTGAGGCACATTTGTTCGTTATTATTTTATCGTCTTTATTTTATTTCCAGCCCCAACATCCACTCCAGAATTTTGTAATTTTAAGTTTTTAACAGTGGATTTTCTATCTATAGCAAACATTATTGTATCAAATTTTTTGCAAAATGTTGTTTTTTTCTTGATGATTTAACCAATGGAACACTAATTTTCCTGTGTCACTCTCTTTAATAATGAATTGATCCTTACAGCTAAAATAATCAAAATTGGAAAAAAGAAACTATTTATCACCGCAACGTAGCAACTACTTCTATAGATATTTAACATTCCGCTCAATCATATCTTTTAAAATCAGTGTGGCACAATCCTGATCGAATTTCCTAAAAATTTTCCCTGTCCTATTCATAATTGTTATATCCTGGTCCGTTTAGAAAACTGACACATTCCAAGTCGACATAACCAGCTCCAATTATAATGGTTTTTCCTGGTGGGTCTTTTTAATTGAAGAGATCGTCACTGGTAATGCCATATTTCAGTGCGTCAGGTATGTCCGGATAATTAGGTCGGGTGTCTAGAGTTAAGAGAATGTATCACTGACTTCGGAGAAAAACGACATAAGCTAATAGGAAATTCATTTAACTTATGTCGTTTTTCTCCGAACTCACAATCAGTGTTATTTTTCAGATATTTCTTCTAACGTTTTTACTGAAATCGTGGGGGATCCTTGAATGATCCAAGCGCATTTATATACGAAATGTTTCTGAAAAATGGGCAATTTTGAGGCTTGTTTATATTAATTTTTTTAAATAGATTCTGTTCCTTCTCCATTAATACGGTTTTAATGATCCAATTAACTAATTTAATGTGATTTTGCACGGCATTTTTAGATCATTCCAGTCATGCCTAACATCCTGCTGTAATATCTAACCTGTCAATCTAGAATACTGAATTTTTATTAACGAAAACATCCTATTACGATGAGATCGTTACATTGATTGCATCGCCCAATAATGCAGCGTGATGCATCAGTTTCTTAGGTATACAACCCACATTAACACAGGTCCTGCCAAGGCCCCATCGAGTTCCCAGTGCTGTAGGAGTCACATAATCGATTACTACCATTTTGGCACCAAATGAGAAAGCTCCTGTAGCTGTTGATAGTCGACCGGAACCGCCATTAATGACAATCAAGCCAAAGTATGTATTATATGGTTGAGAGTTGCATTATGAATTTTACGAATTCTTACTGCCAGTTTTGCCATTTGGATTCATTTTCACCATTTGCTTTTTGACAGTAGAAAGACAGTTGAGTGACAGGTATGTCGATTGGACTAATATACAAGGCGTAACAAATAAAATGAATCAATGTAATAGTGAAAATAAATTTTTAATTGATAACATGCCTACGTATGTACGTAATTAATTTAAATTTGCCGCCTATTTTGAGGAAATATTAGCACTTTACGTGAGAATTATACCGGGGGAGAGCTGTCGGTGCTTCAAGCTCAATCTAGAAATTACTCAACTCGCAATTCATTTAACTGCAGCAGGAAGCTGGATTCGGATCTTTTCCTGATCGTTTTGTCACATTTATTCTGGTGAATTCCTCTGCTATGGTTGGATGAATGCCAACGGTATTCATTAGAGCATTTACAGTTAAATTGCATCTAGAGAAGAAAAAGAAAATAAATTATTCAATTAAAAGTGAGTAGTATATTTCAAAGGAAGACTCACTTAATCGCTGCAGCAAAACCCTGTATTACTTCACCCGCCTGCGGGCCAATAAAATGCATGCCCAACACCTTCTGGTCGGCCTCCCTTAAAGCAACTACTTTCAAATAGCAGTGGGTAATGCTCTTTTGGGGAATAAAGAATTCTGTTGGTTTGTAATAGGCATGATAGACTTCGATGTTATCGCTGCCGTATCGGGTCGTTGCAGTTTCCTCACTTAAACCTTTCAAAAATGTTGATTTTTAAAAAACAATTAGCTCCGAGTGAAGAATTGAAAGTCCTTACCCACTGCGCCATATTCCAATGGTGTAAATACAGTTGTAGCAACATTTTCATAATCCATGTTGATAGTACCACCTCCAAAAAGTCTTCTGGAAAGTAAACGACCTGCATGAATGGCTACGGGAGTTAATTCTGGCTTTTTCTGGAATAAGTCTCATATAGTTTTATGTATTTCTTAATGTAATCAGTTCAAACTCACATAGAGAACATCGCCCACAGCGTAAATGTGGGGTACGTTCGATTGTTCGTTAATCGTATCGATTTTTTCACCATCTCCTGCCACTTTAACGCCTGCATTATCTAAATTCAGTTCCCTGGTTAGCGCCCTACGTCCGATTGCAAATAAAATGGTATCAAACTCGTCAGTGAACTCTTGTTGTGCCTCATTGGTCCATGTAACTTTTAGTTTTCCAGATTCGAGCTTTTCCACCGACTTTGGGATGCACCTGCACGACAATCTCTTAATTCTATATGGACTATTTAAAACTAAATACGAACTTGTGCAAAAATTTTACTCCCTTATCCTCCATTTCGGCTACAATAGTATTGGCCATTTGTTGATCGAATCCACGCAAAGGCACCGATCGCACCATAACAGTCGCATCATATCCGAGACCTTTTAAAAATCCAGCACATTCCAATCCGATGTAGCCCGCTCCGATAATGACAGTTTTTCCAGGCTCCCGGTCCAAACTAAAAATGTCGTCGCTGGTAATGCCATATTCGATCGCACCTGGTATATCTGGATATCTGGGTCGACCACCAACTGCGATTAAGAAGTATCGTGCCTTAAGTAGTCGTTCGCCTTGTTTAGTAACTGTTTGCACCGTATGGGCGTCTTTAAATGAACCCAAACCATTAATGTATTCCACTTTTCTAGAAATTAAAAATTAAAGGTTTATATCAATGGGTGGAAACAATTGGAAGACTATTACTTGTCACGTAGCTCAACTCTGGTCACCCAGTTGACGGATTTGATGTGATCCTGAACGGCATCTTTCAGGGCCTCCCAATTATGGCTTACATTATCTCCAACCTTCCATCCGTAACTTTTGGCGTCCTATCAAATATAATGGGTTCAATATTTCAAATCTACTTCATGTTTAAACATTTAAATATTTTATGTGCCTTAATTTACAATCCATAAATAGTGGAATAGGTAATTTCGGTAAACCCATCACCAGTTATTAATTCATATATATTTAATTGAATCAAACACGCTATACTCACATGAATAGCTTCGCCTAATAGAGCAGCTTGGTGCATCAGCTTCTTTGGAATGCATCCAACATTAACACAGGTACCCCCTAGGCCCCATTTGGTGCCCAATGGGGTTGGAGTGACATAATCAAGCACCGCCACTTTTGCGCCAAAAAGTGTGGCTTCCTTGGCAGCAGCCAGACCTCCGGAACCTCCGCCAATGACCACCAGGTCATAATCAAACTCGCCTAAATCATAATGTGATTTATTATTAGTATTTTTTATTTAAATTAAGTTACCATCGGGACGATTGGTGTCGGTAATGGTGCTATCGGCCATTATGTTACGGGGTTAGTTACTTTTGACAGCAATTAAATGTCAAAAATTTTTTTTGTAAATAAATAACCTTTT
>JABRWK010000264.1:42190-91177 GCA_013372445.1 Hypothenemus hampei | reverse complement strand
TTTTTTTTTTTTTGGTAGATAGAACTACAAACCTTCTCTTGGAGCTCGGCATATGTGATTTTCCTTGTTACACCGGTCACTGGACTATCGTATATCAAAGCCACTTTAGTGCCATTTCCAGCATCAACGTGGCGATCGATTGCATTATAACAAGCATTAATTTCACCACCAACATACCTTTTGAAGATGTTCAATCGAAGTAGTCGATTTTCATGGATCACAATTATATAATTACCATTTTGTGAATGGTTCTCTACTATTATCCAGAACCTTTTTCCAGGGTTTGGCCCAGCTGACCAACGTTCCAATGCTAGCCCAAAACGATTCGGGATTCTCGATAGATTCCTTGAAAACTTTCTCGTAATTGTTACTATTCAAAATCGAGCCTTTGACAGTTGCTTTAACTGCAACAAAGATATTTGAGTCATGTTGCCCGGATATGCCCTGTTGTGGTGGAGCACACCTTTTTTCTTACTTTCTAATTTCTTGCGTTTAATTAAGCTCATTTCTATTTTTTTTGTTTTTTTTTTCGATAAAAGGTAAAGCGTTGCCGTTTCGACTTTGAATGGAATAAATCGAATTTAACAAAAAAATCGTTCTATGTCCATTTGCATCGCGTTAAAATGAAGAGATTTACATACAAAGGAGGGTACAATGTACAGAGTACAGAGAGAGCATAAGGGTCAGGTCAGATTTTAGTCATATTAGATAAGAATTCAGATTACAAGCCCTCCGATCTGATGAATGAACCAGACTTTATTCTTGTTTTTTTTTTAGCAGCTAACAATTTTTGAGAAAATCGTATTTGATTCCGAGGAAAAAACTGACCAATCAAATGGCAACCAACCTTTTTAAATCGTTACAAAATAGCATGACATTTTTGCTGCAAATTTCAAAAAAACACTTATTTTAGAAAAGAAAAAAAAATAACAACAACAGGAAAAATAAATTAAACAGGACCGCAAAATTAGAAATTTAAACTCCCTTTTTCCTAACGAATGTGTTTGTGTGGGTGTGTGTGACCGTACAAGAGAAAAATGGTGTGGAACGGGGTTTTTTATACTTTGGTTTCGAGGCTTGACCAAATCCCAAAGTGGAAAAGTCTGTTTGAAATCCGCAAAGCTTTATTGAGAAATTTTAAATTATGGGCAATTTTTGTTTTATTTTTTTAATGGACTTTATTTTGACAATGCTGCGAAATTGTTCAGTAATTCTTCATTTACTGAATCTGTAAGTTTTATTTATTTCTTTTTGTTCTTACAGTTATACTCAAAAAAAAAGCGTACATCGATTAGAGAGAGAAGTTTGACAATCATATTTGGGTAAATCCGGCTATGAAAGCGACCAATGACAATGCTTTGTCATTTTTGATAACCTATGACATCTGCTGCTAAATAAACCAGTTTTACCCAAATATGATTGTCAAACTTCTCTCTTTAATCGGTGTACGCTTTTTTTTTGAGTATAACTGTACATGATGAAATCTTCTGCTTGGTGCTTTTTTGGAAAATCAATCAGAATGGATGTGATTGGAAATGTGGATTTCCATCAAAAAACATTTGTAAACGTATCTGAATGTTTACAACTAAATAATGTTTTATATGTTTGATTGTCATTTTATTTAGCAAGAGAAAAATTGACGAACGACAATGTATTTGTGATCATTTGTCATCGATCCAATCGGTTTTGACTTTAAAGGTACCCTAAGTTAGTGCAATTTCAAATTTTTCTTATGTCTTACTTAATGGAAAAAATAGGAGAAAATTAAAAACTAGAAAGAATGTTGGACCTAATCCACTTTTTAAAGATAAGAAATTCAATGTGATTGCTATAGTTTTGGGTTCAATTTATATTTAAGAGTGTAATTAAGTAACGTTCCTATCTGTTAAAATAAAACAAAATTAGATGTGGCTTTACATTTGGTCTAAATAGCCTGCCTAATAACCTTAATTAGCTGGTTCTAAGGCCGATGATATCATTTAATAGTTGTGCCATTCCTTAAAAGGTGGCAGGCATTGCAAGTCCTGCAGCAAATTTCCGGAATATAATGGCCCAAGTGCCGACTACGCTGTACGCTGTTGCGTGTTGTTTTTAACCTAAAATAAAAAAAACTATACTTGCAGTTCTAAGCATATGTAAAAGCAATGGACCTCATGCAAAGAAAAAGAAGGGAAAAGGTCAAAGGGTGGGGAATTAAACGAAAGAAAAAAAAGAGGAGGGATAGTCAACGAAAAATACAAAACTTCCTCTGAAACAAGAGAAAATTATATTTATATTTGTATTATATAGGGTGTCCTAAACCTAAAGTCGGACGATCGAATAACTTTCAAAGAAGCAATTTGGGCAAAGTTGTTAATCAAAATTATAGAAAAAATATGTTTAATAATTCTTGTAAATGTAATAAAACAACTGAAAAACAATAATTCGAAGAAACTCAGTACCTTTCAACCAGTTATCATTACTTCGCTTGCTTGAAACTGGCTTGATAACGGGCTCAGATATCCGAAGAATGCGAGAACTAAAATGTTTTCTACAAAAAAATAAAAGAATGATGCTTTGGAATGCCAATGCAGTACAAAAAAGACTGTGGGTAGTTAAAACTATTAGTGACCCAAAAAATTATAATACTCTGTACATTTTGGCAAACTATTTTGAGACCTGGGATTGGAGATCGTTATCATTTTCATATCGCCTACTAAATTTAAAATTTATACTGTAAAACATGTAGGAAATAAAGTAAAATAAAAAACGTAAAACGTTTTTCAAAACACCCTGTATTTTAAATATGAAATGTTATTTTTAATCCATGTACCTAAGAATTTTTCGTTTTAGAATAAAACCAGCAGTCACCCTTAGCAAAATATGGGTATGACGTTAAATAACACCCTGCGTATGGGAAATGATTGACTTATTTATTCCAAACTGCCTCAATTTCAGACATTCTTTTTAGCATTTACTAAATAATACTTAACTGGATTATTGGCATACTATTATCACCGTTTCCTGCTGATGACGAACTTGAAACGCTTTAAAACTTCAATTTTCATTTTAATTTAACCTCTTACTGTGAACTTATTTCTTTTGAATTTTATAAATATTTAATATTTTTGGTAAAAAAGTATAAGACAAAAACTACATTTTAGTTTAATTTTTAGAAAATGAGAGTAGCCCTGTTTTTAAAATCCAAATATCTCAACCTCAAGTTTTTTGGCATTCGGATTGGCATTTAAATGACACTCGTCAATTACATACCTTTTGCATTGTCGCATTTATTTAATGATTACTGATTATTGTTTTTGACTAATGAAGCATTCAATGCAATATTTAATGTGTACAGAGCAAATAAAACTTTTTGTAAATGTATGTTTCTAGTTTTTCGTCATCAAATCCGTACAAACAACGTATTGTTCTTTTGAGGTACCGACAGACACACCGGTCGGAACACACGCAGACCCGTGTGCGAACGCTAGCCCACATGTTTGTACATGTTCGAAATTTCGTCTGCACCAAATCGAATAAATCAATTTGCAAACAGTGATTAACATTCACAAAAGGTTTGCAAACAAACATTTTGTGCGCTTTGTGGAAACGCACCTTTACACTTTCTCAAATCATATATAAACCGAATGAAAGCAAATAGAGAGTCAGAGAAAGAGAAACGGAGCCATTGGCTCGTTTGTTTGGAAACTGGATTTGGAATTAGAAGAAGTCAAGGGTGATCCAATTAGTGTTTAGGATTTTCAAATGAAATATAAGCAACAGTATACAGGGTGGTTTAACAGCAAAAATCCATTTCCTGAGTGGAGATTGAAAATTGAATTGGATGGTTACTTAAGACTCGATTTTTAAAAAACAAGTTTAATAATTCCAAATATCATAGCTCATTGGAATTTATAAAGCATTTTTCGATTTTCTTTAGCAATTTTGAAAATTTTGCTAATATCTTTCTTAATTTTTTTATCAAAATATTGGTTAAATTGCATAAAAACATTCTCAAGGCACTTTTTCATTTTAGAAAAATTCAATGGTGTGTGCACAGTTTTTTTTCTGTAATTCACCTGTAGTTTTAAATGTAGATCAGAATTGACTACTTAAAAAAAAGACATCATATATCTATACAGGGTGTTTAATGTATCGTTTACTAAATTGACGTGGCTGAAAGAAGGAATTACTTTCTATCTTATCGGCCCCAATAACTCATTCCTGGTCCCACAGGTTTTTTTGTTTCAACTTTTTACTGCATGTTTCAAAAAATCCCAAAATTGGACATTTAAACTGAAATAAAAAAAAGTTGTTGGTATAGCTTCCAAATTCAATTGTAACTTTAATGTGTACTGTTGTATGGTTTTATCAAAATCAAAATTACTTGCAAGTAATATCTAGTTTTCTTTTTATTAACTTACAAAGTTTTTGGAAGACCTAAAAGTGATCGTGATCTTCGAATTCTTTTAAAAAGTTTTCTAGTGTATCCCCTTTCTAACTGTATGTAATTTGCTATAAAAATCTTTCAATAACTTATGAATTTGTTAAATTTTGGAATGGAGACACATCAGGCTGATATTTGATACTCCTATTATGGTAAGAACACTAGTTTGAAAAACAAAGTTCTCTTTTAGTTATTTATTTAATAATTACAATGGAGGTAGATCTGCGGAACGCGGAGGCCGTATAATAGAGCGATGCCTAATTATTAGTTGAGGTGAAAATGTAAATTAATTTAAATAAAATCAAAAAAATTAAAAATATTAAATTTTTACTTAAATTGCACTTGACCTGTTCTGTCTATTCTTTCTGATCAAGTGATATCACGTGAGCAGAGAACAGTAACTTGGTTGATAAACAAATAATTAGTTAGATTTTACGAATTCAATTAAACCGTGACAAACGTATAGTGTTGCGGTTAACGACCGATTCGATCGCGACTGATTCGGTTTACGGCCGATTCAGTTTACGATTAAATGTTGTATCGGTGATATTTTTGGTTGATTCATTATTTTCTAAATCGAGTCTCGGAAAGTCGATTTAATTTTACTCGGTTACTAATACTATTCAAATAATGATGTACATGAAATAAAATTAAACAACTAATTAGTGTTTCGTGTTATATGCTTAGTCATTTATCCGCGAAACGGTCGTAAACCGAATCGATCGCAAACCGAATCGACCCCATACCACAACACTGTATGTTTATCACTGTGTGTAATTTAATTTGTAAAATTAACTAATTATTTCTTTATTAAAGTTAATTATATTAGGTTCCGTAGGTTGTTCTTCTCTATGCATATGATATCATATGATAAGTAAGTGTAGACGACAGGTCAAGTGCAATTTAAATAAAAGTTTATTTTTAATTTCTTCGATTTTGTTTAAATTAGGCATGACTCTCTTCCATAACCTCCACATTCCTTAGAACTAACTCCGTTAGATTTTTATGTCGGGGGATAGGTCAAACAACTTGTATACGCTATGGAAGTTGAAAATAGAGGCGATTTGTGTTTTAAAAGTCCTTTTTAGTTTTTTTCCTTAATTTCCTATGTAATATAGGGCAGCGGGTTCAAATTTAGTATACGGTATGAAAATGACAATGATATCTTCAATTCCAAGTCTCAAAATAGTTTCTACAGAGTATGATCATTTTTTATGTCACCATAATTTTAACCATCTGCAATTTTTTTCTATTGCGCCCATAATATTCTAAAGCTTAATTTTTTAATTCTTTTATTTTTTATAGAAAACATTCTAGTTCTTGCATTTTTAGGCTTCAAGTTCATTAGTTGGGTAAAATTTAAAGTGTGCCTAGGGATAAGAATTGTTATTGTCATACTACATACGAAATTTATTATAATTCTCTACCTTGAAAGATACGGAGTATAAATTGAAAAAAAGGTGAAAAAATATTTATATTTGAACACCTCAAATATAGTAGATATTGTATGTATAGTATCTCATATACAAACTATTTTTTTTGATCCGATGGATACGAGCTTTTCGACTCATTGTCAGAATAAAACAAGGAATCGAAATTCGAAATATCTGGCACTCAAATAGGAAGCGCTCTGTATATTTTGATAGAAATTCAATTTGAATTTTTTCACGTTAAGTATGCAGTCATGGTATTTCCATTTGCAAAGCCCATTTCATATGTACATATACTACATACATATATGTACAGCTACATGCAATATTCGATTTTGGGATTTGCAAATTGGAAAAAAAAACCACGACATGAACGGGCGACTCAATCACTCGTCTAATTTCTCGAAAAAAAAAAACGAAAAACCATGAAAAAGAAAACTAATCCGGGAATGTTCGCAAATATGAAATTAAAAAACAACGACGAAGGTTTTAAGTCAAGTAATAATTCAGAGCAAGGAAAAAACAGTAGTGTTTCAAATGCAAAACTAAATACAAGTGCCTAAGCACTAGTAAATAAATCATAAAATCGTTTTCCTTACGTAGTGGACAATCGGGCGACTCAGAATGTTCACGCGCATCCCCCTGATTAAAGAGAGACCGCCTGAGGGTGGAAATAACGTACAGGACTAGGGATAACGCATCCTCTTTGCGATCAAGTTAGGACCCACGTGCCGAACAGCCCCTCTATCATTCGGTGGGCAAAACCGAGAACGAACACGGGAACCGTAAGTCGCATTAGAATTCTTAATGTTCCCGGGCCGACTGTCCTCTCTCCCTCTCTCTGGTCTGTCAAATAATAATCTTTGGTCGTCTTTGCCAGGGTGCCGCAGAGCCGATTGTGGCGTATGAAAAAGAGCCAAATATTATGAGGTAAAAATATTTTTCCGGGAAACA
The DNA here is from genome assembly GCA_013372445.1 of Hypothenemus hampei. Lineage (NCBI taxonomy): Eukaryota > Metazoa > Arthropoda > Insecta > Coleoptera > Curculionidae > Hypothenemus > Hypothenemus hampei. The sequence continues at coordinate 84,367 of JABRWK010000264.1, read as the reverse complement.
TATGAAAAGTGCGATACGAATTTTTGCGGTTACCTATCGTGAATTGGAATTTGGTTTTCGTTGTTCCTCATCGGATATAAATAAGTGTTTAAGAGTGTTTGTAACTATGGAGTAATCCCCCCCAGCCACCCAAGTAATGTTGTGGGTGACGATCCAGAACGATTATCCAGACTTGTGTTTGTCACTCGGCTCATGGAAGTAAGTAACTATTTTATATATTAACCCATGTGAATACATGTTCAGGATAGATGTTCCGAAAATAGTCCATTTTTATTCTTCCGGTTTGTCTCGTATTATTTTGTTATTGTTATTAACACCATTTTAGCGGTCGTTAACCAGCCATAGTAAGTAATAAATCCAGAACAGGAGTAATAATAATAATAATCTGTTTGAAGAACTCGAAAACCCATCAAAAAACCCCTCAGATCGGTCATAAAAATAACAATGAAAAAGCGCTAGTTGTTGCTCCCACATGTTTTTTTTCCTCTTGTCTTTATAAAATGCCATTCATTTGATATTCGGCCGAAGCTGTTTACCTTCACGCTAAACATATCGAAGCTGAAGCTGAGTTATTATCGTATGTGAACGTGTGTCAGCGTGTCAATGCAAAAAGTGGGCTTTAAACTCGTCGTGTTACAGTTAAAAAATGGGCGATAACAATCGATTTCTCGAACACATGCCGTTTTTTTTCGGGTTTTTTCAATAAGTACTCATGTAGGTGGATTAAACTCGTGTAGCTAATTTCAAATTTTGAAGGATCTAGCAACTTTTGTCAATTTATACATACATATGTGTAAGGGTTTTCGAAAGTTATAAATGGGATGCTAAATTTCCAAAAAAAAAGAACACCACTGAATTGTTAAAAATGGAATTGTAAGCATTTTAGAAACCGTCTGACGCACTGGAGTTGAAGCTCATCGAACCTTTTTTTGTTGCTCCCATTTTGCTTCTATTTATAAAAATACTTTACGTAAATACTGCATTGTAAGTTCAATTTACAAAGCCTGCAAACCGGGTCGTAAGTGACTCATTACTGCCCTAAGACTCGTTTCGTTCCGGAATAGCTGCTTTTGACCGGTTATTAACCTGTCTGTGAGAGAAATAAAAAATGACTGTTAGAAACGTATTAACTTATTAGAAGGAGAGAGAGAAGTAACAAACTAAACATGTTAAGTCATTATTTTAGGTCTTTTGGGGTTGCCAATATCGAAATCAATAAAAACAAAGTTCGTTGCTTTTTTGAAAAGAAAGAAAAACGTTAAATACAACAAACAAAATTTTCGAAGCGAATAAATTAAAAATACTTCAACTAATGAAAACGCTCTACGCTCGTTATTTGTTAACAGAGGTAAATAAATGTATTGTAAATATTTAATCCATTTTAAGCACGGTTTAAAAATAATTAGATACGAGTACAACGCCAGAATAACGGTCCACATAAATGTTCAATATGGCGACTCAGGCCATCAAGTTTGACATATGTCATATTTGTGCTTTTGACAGTTTTTTGACACTTCTACTTTTTTTTTAATTAACATTTCAAATTCATGCGCAATTGGTTTTTGTCCTGTTTTGTGCCATTCGGAAATTTACTTCTAAATATGTTTTTCGAACGTAAATAATTTTTTGTATCATATCTTGCATTAAGAGTGCTAAACAATCTTAATGTTTTTACTTTCTTTACACGCATTAGTTGCAATCTAGAAGTATTATCTTATTTTACATTGTCAACCTATTTTAAATATTAACACGTTGACTGCGAACTACGAGGTAATTCATACAAGTTTTTTTTAATAGGTTACATATTTTTTGATATTTCCCATTTTTTTAGATCGGAATTTTGAATATAACCGAGTCAGATAACCTGTTAAATACAAAAATCTATTATAAATCAATGTCAAACCGAGATGGTCCTTTTAGGCGCTACCTAGTAGCGATTGAGGATGGCATGGCATTTATGTGGTCATATTTCTTTGACAGTTGACAGTGACAGCAAATAAAATATATTTCTCTGTATTATTTTTATGATATTTTGTATTCTATTGTTCTTAAAGATGTATTGATGCAGATTGTATGAGAAATAGGTGTAGTGTACATATTGAGATTCGAAAGTTAGACGACAGGGCCATACAGGTAATCATCAACCACCACTCGATGCCGTAAAGAGAAGCTTGTGAATCTTGATATGATGTACTACTATCGTTAGGTGCATTATACTACATAACATAAAATTTCTAATTTTTGACATTCCACCTCTGACTTTTTCATTAAAGCCTCTTGACACGCCAGATTCAAACAGCATTGATCGTTTCTAATCCTTGAGAGTTTTTTTCTGTTTTTTCATTTTTAAACCTGCCGCAGAAAAGTGAAAATCCTTTTTCATAATGCGAGTGCACTGGTAATGGTTAGATTCAAAACGGGCATTCATTCGACGATTTCATATAATTATGCCTATAAAACATTTCGCGTTCGCTTTCCGAAGTAGCACCGTTCGTTGGATAGCGTGGAATACGTAATGCGCTTGTAAATAAAATTCTTAATTGCCCTGTCATAGAAAACTTGCTGAATTTATTTCAGGAAATTGTAGCTAGTATTTTAACCCCTCCTTCTCCTACCACTCTCCGTTATTTTAACCTCTAAAGTGTACGAAACAGCCTTTTCTTAATTAAATGGAAAAATGGGCGTTAGTCCTTGTTATCAAATAGTATACATCTACATATGTATATTCAGTTATTTTAAGTAACGTGTGACAGTCTGGTTGTTTACTCATGTTATTTATTTTGGACAGCCAGACCGCAAGTGTACCCATGAAAGTACTATGTATTTCTAAATTTAGGGTAACCGATGAATGCAACAAACATTTAAAAATTAATTCCGATAATTTTTTTATTCACGTTCCGACTCAGTTATAATGAAAACTCATAATTGTAATATGCTCAAAACGGAAACAAATATTTTATCATATGTCCGAGTTGAACACTAATCTTTTGCGCCGTTGTCACTTAATTGGTCGACACAGTTGAGGTTATCTTGGTGAGAGTTTCTCGGTTTTACTTTTCTTCATTTGGCTATTGTTTCAATATTTTCTTGCTCTTTTAATTAATTTGTACGATAAACATCAGTTCTTTTAAGAACTAAAATAGTAGTCTTACGGATTAATGCCCAAATTCTAAAACAATTGATATAAAGAAGAGCTCGCAGCTTCCTTGCTGAAAAGGAATTGAAAAGTAATGACCTTTTGTGAAGCTTTTTGGACTATCTGTTACTCCAGAAATGTGGCACTATTCTATTCCCACAGAAGAAGAAATTTTAATTGGCTGGAGAAATTGGAGACAGAGGATATGTTTAATAGAATGGAGAGAGAAGAAATCGCATCAATAATTGTTAGTATTAATGACTAGTCAAATGGGATGGAAGTTCTGGTAATTCTCTGAGAATTTAAGTGATAAAATAATTTTTTTAAGGTCACTTTATTTTCATTTGGCTTCTTTTGCAATATAAAATCAAAGTAATTGAGCGTACCATTTATCTTAATCGCCAATCAGAAAATTTGTTCTCAAGTTTCAAGGAAAAACTAAGGAAAAAAGAGAATATTAGGAATAAGTATGATAATTATTTAAAACAAAATTTTTATTTGAACCTTAACAAAATAGACCTTTAATGTTTTTTTAAGGATATTTTCTGTCAGTACACTGTTTCTAACTGGCACAACAATAATCAATAATCAATTCGTCATCTTCAGTACCAATAGGTACTTCGTTAACTTATTATTTTCCTATGCCCCATTAATTTTGACAAAACAGGGCTCTACTGCTCTGCCACACGAAGTCTTTGATGTGAACAAAAAATTACCTGAATTAACCGATGCTTATATGTGTAGATTTGAAAATGTTTTCATCTCTTTTGTTCACGTACGTGCTGCAGATTTTTTACAGTTCAGGTAGCCAGTGAATCATTACGTACGAACTGGCTGTCAACTTGCAAATTGAAATTAGATGGTTGCATAAACCCAATGGAGGCGTTGGAGGGGGGAGGGTGATGAAAATTATTTCATTGGCACATAAAAAGTAACTTTTTCCCGCGTAAAAAAGTTCTCAACAAAGCTGATTAAAGTAATAGGCCAATTAATTAAAAGTTCTGTTTAGTTAAGAGCAACTTCTTATTCATCTTCTTACCGACCAAGTTCCCTTGCGCCCTGTCGTAATAATAATTATGCATTTATGTCATTGTTTCTTCAACGTTTTTTTTCTTTTTCCCCTCTTCTAAGCCTTTTGAGAATTTCCATCCTTTCTGTGTAACATATACTTGCTTAATTAGTAATCTCTAACTTGTTCAGTCCTTTGGCAGAACTAATATGGAAATTGTTAAGAACTACAAACCCAAAAAGTATCTAAATAAATTTTCAAATCATATTACAGAAAGCTGAAGTTGCCCCCCCGACGAATTAAATTGCCTCCAGTCCCCTGTGGGGCGTTGGACTCACGTTTACAATCTCCACTTTATGTCATTAGTATTTCGCTTCTTCTTCTTTTTTTTTATTTTTTTTCTTCTTAAGGAACTTAATTTAGTTCCGTTTGTTTGTAGCTCTAGGAACGGAAACAAAGCAATGAGCAAATTGTTGTAAGAGAAAGTGGCATGGTGGAGAAGAGAAAACAGGGCCTTTTGTGCTTCCAAGAAATCTTATTTTGCACTTAATTAACACTATAACTGCTTCGTTAACTTGACAAAATCTTATAATCCCTAAGGCAAGGACGTGTTTATTTTCATTCAAAACCCGGCCCAAGATTTCCTTAGCCTGCGCACGTAAAAAAATATCAATTAAATCCAGTTTAAATCTGTTCTGCAGCCGGATTAGCTGCAGGGATTATTACGTAGTATTATGGGGCGTACAAGAGAGGGAGAAGGGGCATATTCGGATATTTGTTTTTTATTTTTTTTTGTTGCAATCACAGATCCATGGGGTTAGGTGCAATGAAAGTGCAAAAAAAATTNTATGACATCTGCTGCTAATAACCAGTTTTACCCAAATATGATTGTCAAACTTCTCTCTTTAATCGGTGTACGCTTTTTTTTTGAGTATAACTGTACATGATGAAATCTTCTGCTTGGTGCTTTTTTGGAAAATCAATCAGAATGGATGTGATTGGAAATGTGGATTTCCATCAAAAAACATTTGTAAACGTATCTGAATGTTTACAACTAAATAATGTTTTATATGTTTGATTGTCATTTTATTTAGCAAGAGAAAAATTGACGAACGACAATGTATTTGTGATCATTTGTCATCGATCCAATCGGTTTTGACTTTAAAGGTACCCTAAGTTAGTGCAATTTCAAATTTTTCTTATGTCTTACTTAATGGAAAAAATAGGAGAAAATTAAAAACTAGAAAGAATGTTGGACCTAATCCACTTTTTAAAGATAAGAAATTCAATGTGATTGCTATAGTTTTGGGTTCAATTTATATTTAAGAGTGTAATTAAGTAACGTTCCTATCTGTTAAAATAAAACAAAATTAGATGTGGCTTTACATTTGGTCTAAATAGCCTGCCTAATAACCTTAATTAGCTGGTTCTAAGGCCGATGATATCATTTAATAGTTGTGCCATTCCTTAAAAGGTGGCAGGCATTGCAAGTCCTGCAGCAAATTTCCGGAATATAATGGCCCAAGTGCCGACTACGCTGTACGCTGTTGCGTGTTGTTTTTAACCTAAAATAAAAAAAACTATACTTGCAGTTCTAAGCATATGTAAAAGCAATGGACCTCATGCAAAGAAAAAGAAGGGAAAAGGTCAAAGGGTGGGGAATTAAACGAAAGAAAAAAAAGAGGAGGGATAGTCAACGAAAAATACAAAACTTCCTCTGAAACAAGAGAAAATTATATTTATATTTGTATTATATAGGGTGTCCTAAACCTAAAGTCGGACGATCGAATAACTTTCAAAGAAGCAATTTGGGCAAAGTTGTTAATCAAAATTATAGAAAAAATATGTTTAATAATTCTTGTAAATGTAATAAAACAACTGAAAAACAATAATTCGAAGAAACTCAGTACCTTTCAACCAGTTATCATTACTTCGCTTGCTTGAAACTGGCTTGATAACGGGCTCAGATATCCGAAGAATGCGAGAACTAAAATGTTTTCTACAAAAAAATAAAAGAATGATGCTTTGGAATGCCAATGCAGTACAAAAAAGACTGTGGGTAGTTAAAACTATTAGTGACCCAAAAAATTATAATACTCTGTACATTTTGGCAAACTATTTTGAGACCTGGGATTGGAGATCGTTATCATTTTCATATCGCCTACTAAATTTAAAATTTATACTGTAAAACATGTAGGAAATAAAGTAAAATAAAAAACGTAAAACGTTTTTCAAAACACCCTGTATTTTAAATATGAAATGTTATTTTTAATCCATGTACCTAAGAATTTTTCGTTTTAGAATAAAACCAGCAGTCACCCTTAGCAAAATATGGGTATGACGTTAAATAACACCCTGCGTATGGGAAATGATTGACTTATTTATTCCAAACTGCCTCAATTTCAGACATTCTTTTTAGCATTTACTAAATAATACTTAACTGGATTATTGGCATACTATTATCACCGTTTCCTGCTGATGACGAACTTGAAACGCTTTAAAACTTCAATTTTCATTTTAATTTAACCTCTTACTGTGAACTTATTTCTTTTGAATTTTATAAATATTTAATATTTTTGGTAAAAAAGTATAAGACAAAAACTACATTTTAGTTTAATTTTTAGAAAATGAGAGTAGCCCTGTTTTTAAAATCCAAATATCTCAACCTCAAGTTTTTTGGCATTCGGATTGGCATTTAAATGACACTCGTCAATTACATACCTTTTGCATTGTCGCATTTATTTAATGATTACTGATTATTGTTTTTGACTAATGAAGCATTCAATGCAATATTTAATGTGTACAGAGCAAATAAAACTTTTTGTAAATGTATGTTTCTAGTTTTTCGTCATCAAATCCGTACAAACAACGTATTGTTCTTTTGAGGTACCGACAGACACACCGGTCGGAACACACGCAGACCCGTGTGCGAACGCTAGCCCACATGTTTGTACATGTTCGAAATTTCGTCTGCACCAAATCGAATAAATCAATTTGCAAACAGTGATTAACATTCACAAAAGGTTTGCAAACAAACATTTTGTGCGCTTTGTGGAAACGCACCTTTACACTTTCTCAAATCATATATAAACCGAATGAAAGCAAATAGAGAGTCAGAGAAAGAGAAACGGAGCCATTGGCTCGTTTGTTTGGAAACTGGATTTGGAATTAGAAGAAGTCAAGGGTGATCCAATTAGTGTTTAGGATTTTCAAATGAAATATAAGCAACAGTATACAGGGTGGTTTAACAGCAAAAATCCATTTCCTGAGTGGAGATTGAAAATTGAATTGGATGGTTACTTAAGACTCGATTTTTAAAAAACAAGTTTAATAATTCCAAATATCATAGCTCATTGGAATTTATAAAGCATTTTTCGATTTTCTTTAGCAATTTTGAAAATTTTGCTAATATCTTTCTTAATTTTTTTATCAAAATATTGGTTAAATTGCATAAAAACATTCTCAAGGCACTTTTTCATTTTAGAAAAATTCAATGGTGTGTGCACAGTTTTTTTTCTGTAATTCACCTGTAGTTTTAAATGTAGATCAGAATTGACTACTTAAAAAAAAGACATCATATATCTATACAGGGTGTTTAATGTATCGTTTACTAAATTGACGTGGCTGAAAGAAGGAATTACTTTCTATCTTATCGGCCCCAATAACTCATTCCTGGTCCCACAGGTTTTTTTGTTTCAACTTTTTACTGCATGTTTCAAAAAATCCCAAAATTGGACATTTAAACTGAAATAAAAAAAAGTTGTTGGTATAGCTTCCAAATTCAATTGTAACTTTAATGTGTACTGTTGTATGGTTTTATCAAAATCAAAATTACTTGCAAGTAATATCTAGTTTTCTTTTTATTAACTTACAAAGTTTTTGGAAGACCTAAAAGTGATCGTGATCTTCGAATTCTTTTAAAAAGTTTTCTAGTGTATCCCCTTTCTAACTGTATGTAATTTGCTATAAAAATCTTTCAATAACTTATGAATTTGTTAAATTTTGGAATGGAGACACATCAGGCTGATATTTGATACTCCTATTATGGTAAGAACACTAGTTTGAAAAACAAAGTTCTCTTTTAGTTATTTATTTAATAATTACAATGGAGGTAGATCTGCGGAACGCGGAGGCCGTATAATAGAGCGATGCCTAATTATTAGTTGAGGTGAAAATGTAAATTAATTTAAATAAAATCAAAAAATTAAAAATATTAAATTTTTACTTAAATTGCACTTGACCTGTTCTGTCTATTCTTTCTGATCAAGTGATATCACGTGAGCAGAGAACAGTAACTTGGTTGATAAACAAATAATTAGTTAGATTTTACGAATTCAATTAAACCGTGACAAACGTATAGTGTTGCGGTTAACGACCGATTCGATCGCGACTGATTCGGTTTACGGCCGATTCAGTTTACGATTAAATGTTGTATCGGTGATATTTTTGGTTGATTCATTATTTTCTAAATCGAGTCTCGGAAAGTCGATTTAATTTTACTCGGTTACTAATACTATTCAAATAATGATGTACATGAAATAAAATTAAACAACTAATTAGTGTTTCGTGTTATATGCTTAGTCATTTATCCGCGAAACGGTCGTAAACCGAATCGATCGCAAACCGAATCGACCCCATACCACAACACTGTATGTTTATCACTGTGTGTAATTTAATTTGTAAAATTAACTAATTATTTCTTTATTAAAGTTAATTATATTAGGTTCCGTAGGTTGTTCTTCTCTATGCATATGATATCATATGATAAGTAAGTGTAGACGACAGGTCAAGTGCAATTTAAATAAAAGTTTATTTTTAATTTCTTCGATTTTGTTTAAATTAGGCATGACTCTCTTCCATAACCTCCACATTCCTTAGAACTAACTCCGTTAGATTTTTATGTCGGGGGATAGGTCAAACAACTTGTATACGCTATGGAAGTTGAAAATAGAGGCGATTTGTGTTTTAAAAGTCCTTTTTAGTTTTTTTCCTTAATTTCCTATGTAATATAGGGCAGCGGGTTCAAATTTAGTATACGGTATGAAAATGACAATGATATCTTCAATTCCAAGTCTCAAAATAGTTTCTACAGAGTATGATCATTTTTTATGTCACCATAATTTTAACCATCTGCAATTTTTTTCTATTGCGCCCATAATATTCTAAAGCTTAATTTTTTAATTCTTTTATTTTTTATAGAAAACATTCTAGTTCTTGCATTTTTAGGCTTCAAGTTCATTAGTTGGGTAAAATTTAAAGTGTGCCTAGGGATAAGAATTGTTATTGTCATACTACATACGAAATTTATTATAATTCTCTACCTTGAAAGATACGGAGTATAAATTGAAAAAAAGGTGAAAAAATATTTATATTTGAACACCTCAAATATAGTAGATATTGTATGTATAGTATCTCATATACAAACTATTTTTTTTTGATCCGATGGATACGAGCTTTTCGACTCATTGTCAGAATAAAACAAGGAATCGAAATTCGAAATATCTGGCACTCAAATAGGAAGCGCTCTGTATATTTTGATAGAAATTCAATTTGAATTTTTTCACGTTAAGTATGCAGTCATGGTATTTCCATTTGCAAAGCCCATTTCATATGTACATATACTACATACATATATGTACAGCTACATGCAATATTCGATTTTGGGATTTGCAAATTGGAAAAAAAAACCACGACATGAACGGGCGACTCAATCACTCGTCTAATTTCTCGAAAAAAAAAAAACGAAAAAACCATGAAAAAGAAAACTAATCCGGGAATGTTCGCAAATATGAAATTAAAAAACAACGACGAAGGTTTTAAGTCAAGTAATAATTCAGAGCAAGGAAAAAACAGTAGTGTTTCAAATGCAAAACTAAATACAAGTGCCTAAGCACTAGTAAATAAATCATAAAATCGTTTTCCTTACGTAGTGGACAATCGGGCGACTCAGAATGTTCACGCGCATCCCCCTGATTAAAGAGAGACCGCCTGAGGGTGGAAATAACGTACAGGACTAGGGATAACGCATCCTCTTTGCGATCAAGTTAGGACCCACGTGCCGAACAGCCCCTCTATCATTCGGTGGGCAAAACCGAGAACGAACACGGGAACCGTAAGTCGCATTAGAATTCTTAATGTTCCCGGGCCGACTGTCCTCTCTCCCTCTCTCTGGTCTGTCAAATAATAATCTTTGGTCGTCTTTGCCAGGGTGCCGCAGAGCCGATTGTGGCGTATGAAAAAGAGCCAAATATTATGAGGTAAAAATATTTTTCCGGGAAACATATGAAAAGTGCGATACGAATTTTTGCGGTTACCTATCGTGAATTGGAATTTGGTTTTCGTTGTTCCTCATCGGATATAAATAAGTGTTTAAGAGTGTTTGTAACTATGGAGTAATCCCCCCCAGCCACCCAAGTAATGTTGTGGGTGACGATCCAGAACGATTATCCAGACTTGTGTTTGTCACTCGGCTCATGGAAGTAAGTAACTATTTTATATATTAACCCATGTGAATACATGTTCAGGATAGATGTTCCGAAAATAGTCCATTTTTATTCTTCCGGTTTGTCTCGTATTATTTTGTTATTGTTATTAACACCATTTTAGCGGTCGTTAACCAGCCATAGTAAGTAATAAATCCAGAACAGGAGTAATAATAATAATAATCTGTTTGAAGAACTCGAAAACCCATCAAAAAACCCCTCAGATCGGTCATAAAAATAACAATGAAAAAGCGCTAGTTGTTGCTCCCACATGTTTTTTTTCCTCTTGTCTTTATAAAATGCCATTCATTTGATATTCGGCCGAAGCTGTTTACCTTCACGCTAAACATATCGAAGCTGAAGCTGAGTTATTATCGTATGTGAACGTGTGTCAGCGTGTCAATGCAAAAAGTGGGCTTTAAACTCGTCGTGTTACAGTTAAAAAATGGGCGATAACAATCGATTTCTCGAACACATGCCGTTTTTTTTCGGGTTTTTTCAATAAGTACTCATGTAGGTGGATTAAACTCGTGTAGCTAATTTCAAATTTTGAAGGATCTAGCAACTTTTGTCAATTTATACATACATATGTGTAAGGGTTTTCGAAAGTTATAAATGGGATGCTAAATTTCCAAAAAAAAAAAGAACACCACTGAATTGTTAAAAATGGAATTGTAAGCATTTTAGAAACCGTCTGACGCACTGGAGTTGAAGCTCATCGAACCTTTTTTTTGTTGCTCCCATTTTGCTTCTATTTATAAAAATACTTTACGTAAATACTGCATTGTAAGTTCAATTTACAAAGCCTGCAAACCGGGTCGTAAGTGACTCATTACTGCCCTAAGACTCGTTTCGTTCCGGAATAGCTGCTTTTGACCGGTTATTAACCTGTCTGTGAGAGAAATAAAAAATGACTGTTAGAAACGTATTAACTTATTAGAAGGAGAGAGAGAAGTAACAAACTAAACATGTTAAGTCATTATTTTAGGTCTTTTGGGGTTGCCAATATCGAAATCAATAAAAACAAAGTTCGTTGCTTTTTTGAAAAGAAAGAAAAACGTTAAATACAACAAACAAAATTTTCGAAGCGAATAAATTAAAAATACTTCAACTAATGAAAACGCTCTACGCTCGTTATTTGTTAACAGAGGTAAATAAATGTATTGTAAATATTTAATCCATTTTAAGCACGGTTTAAAAATAATTAGATACGAGTACAACGCCAGAATAACGGTCCACATAAATGTTCAATATGGCGACTCAGGCCATCAAGTTTGACATATGTCATATTTGTGCTTTTGACAGTTTTTTGACACTTCTACTTTTTTTTTAATTAACATTTCAAATTCATGCGCAATTGGTTTTTGTCCTGTTTTGTGCCATTCGGAAATTTACTTCTAAATATGTTTTTCGAACGTAAATAATTTTTTGTATCATATCTTGCATTAAGAGTGCTAAACAATCTTAATGTTTTTACTTTCTTTACACGCATTAGTTGCAATCTAGAAGTATTATCTTATTTTACATTGTCAACCTATTTTAAATATTAACACGTTGACTGCGAACTACGAGGTAATTCATACAAGTTTTTTTTAATAGGTTACATATTTTTTGATATTTCCCATTTTTTTAGATCGGAATTTTGAATATAACCGAGTCAGATAACCTGTTAAATACAAAAATCTATTATAAATCAATGTCAAACCGAGATGGTCCTTTTAGGCGCTACCTAGTAGCGATTGAGGATGGCATGGCATTTATGTGGTCATATTTCTTTGACAGTTGACAGTGACAGCAAATAAAATATATTTCTCTGTATTATTTTTATGATATTTTGTATTCTATTGTTCTTAAAGATGTATTGATGCAGATTGTATGAGAAATAGGTGTAGTGTACATATTGAGATTCGAAAGTTAGACGACAGGGCCATACAGGTAATCATCAACCACCACTCGATGCCGTAAAGAGAAGCTTGTGAATCTTGATATGATGTACTACTATCGTTAGGTGCATTATACTACATAACATAAAATTTCTAATTTTTGACATTCCACCTCTGACTTTTTCATTAAAGCCTCTTGACACGCCAGATTCAAACAGCATTGATCGTTTCTAATCCTTGAGAGTTTTTTTCTGTTTTTTCATTTTTAAACCTGCCGCAGAAAAGTGAAAATCCTTTTTCATAATGCGAGTGCACTGGTAATGGTTAGATTCAAAACGGGCATTCATTCGACGATTTCATATAATTATGCCTATAAAACATTTCGCGTTCGCTTTCCGAAGTAGCACCGTTNTATGAGTTAGGGGGAGAGAAAGGAGACAAAATAAAAAAAGGATCTCGACGTGCCGGGAAACAGGCGTCAATACTTTTGGAGTGGTATATGGAGAGGAAAGGGCGGAGGGGAGAAAGAGGCAGTTTAACAAAAGCCCGGATCCCAACCTGTTTTAAATACCTGATGGGGCTTCTGGGTGAATTACAAACCGTTTCCTGAATAAATTTTTATTTTTTATTCTTGCCGAGAGGGCCCGTAATTGTTTGCTTTTTTAAGTGGAGGAACTCTTGGGTGCGCATTGTAATGTTTTATTCGTTGACGTCGTTAATGATAGACGATAAAATTAATGTCCTTTTTAATTGGGAGATTTTAATGTTGAAGACAACCGATTTTTTGGGCAGTTATTGAACTAGTTTTGTCTTTTGTTTGATAGTCATTTTTCTCAATTTTCCAGTGGAAATCAAGAAAGCTCAATTGTCGTAAATTATTCTCCTCCACCACTGATGCTCTTCCAGACAACAGATACTGTTTTCAAAGAATTGAGTGTCAACCAAACAAAACAAAAGACAAATCAAATAGTAGGACGAAATGGGCAAAACAAAGGTGGGGGGGCAATCGAAAATCTCAACGATTATTATTGGAGGGAAAACTAATAACTTTTATCGTAATGTTTATCATCATCAGGCCCAGTGAAAAAGTTTCAAGCTAATTTTCCCTAAACGCCTTTTCCAAGAGGAAAATTGTCTTGACAAAGATTTTCCTCTTGAAAGTTCGTTCGTTCGTTCGTTCAGAGCGTCGACGATTTTTTTCTTTTTGTTATCGTTGCCTATTTGCCATCGAGGCGAAAAAGAGTTCCTTTCCGAATGCGAACAATAAAATTCGAAAGAAAATTATGCTTTCCAGAAGGCTTTTTCATTGTTTCGTTCGATTTTTCCCGACCCGTCCCGGAGAGTCGACGTAATTAGGACAAAGGGCGATTTTGTCAAAAGCGTGCGACTGCCATACATAATATTAATTATTATTGTCGTCATTATGATGATGATGATGATGATGTTGAATCTGTTTGTTTAAATTTTAAAATGGATTTCGGTTCTGGAGAGAGAGAGATGACAAAACGATCGTGATTTATGCAAAAGCTAATCCGAATTACAGGAAAATAGCTTATTTATGTTTCGGCCCAAAACGGGGTTGATTTTCGGCATTTAATGCGAAAATCGATCGCCGGTTTTAGTGGGTGTGGGTGGGGGGGGGGCTAGTGGTATAATATTGTTATGGCATAGAATTCTGCTCCATTATTACGTTCTGTGACCTCGCGAAGTCATTCGATTTCCATTTATTCGTAAAATCTATGACCACTTCTATCTGCTGGAACGATAACCAGACCAATGGTAACAAGATGAGCCATTTTGTGAATGGTTTTTTCAAAAAACTGTTTCTTATTAATGTACATTAACCGGAAACAATCCCACAACCCCAGTGGGCTAGATTTGGGCAATGCGATGGATAGGGAGAGTTAGAACTCAAATTAGACTATTTTCAGAGTGAGAAGAAAGTCTATAAACTTTCTTCTTGTTCCCCTTGCTCTGACTGAAGATGTCTTTCTGAGAAATTTGAAAATTTAACCATCGTGTATATGTGTGTGAGAGAGAGCGAGAGAGATGAGAGGAAGCGATTCTTTCTATTCTGCAAATGTAAATTTTTGAGCTGATTTCCCGGCGCGGTTTCCCGAAAAATAAACTCGAACCACAAACCCGCGTATTATTTATTTACCGGCGCCGTCCTCAAGGGGATTTACATTTTTACCGTATAGCTTTTCTGCCATAAAACTTTTTGAAAAATTCGAACACAATCTTGTCTGTAAGATATTATTATTATTCTTTTTTTTCTTTTTCGTCTTCGTCTTGATCTTTCAATCTTTGGACGACGAGGTTCCATTTTGCAATCAAGTGCCACAAACCAATACATCAGGTCAATAGTCAATAAGTCTTAAATCGGGAGAATTTCAGTAATAATTTTACCAAGTTTCTAAAAAAATCGAGTTATCACCATTTCTTTTTCAATTTAGATTAATTCGAAACAGTCAAAAAAATGTTTTTTTTTTTAATTTAATTTGAAATTCTATTTAATTAAAAGGAACATGAATCCACGCACAGTTCACTACGGATAGCGTAATCAACATTGTGAATCCATTGAATAGTTTATTGTTCGTACAGGCCACTTATAAAGCGTTTGGCATTGCCTAAAGGCTCTCACAATATGTACGGGACAATCATTCGTATGTAATTTGAAGCTAGATTTACCACGATTAATATTTAATTAAAAACTGTCTTTATCTCCAACAATGCAGGACATCTCACGAATATTGGCGTCTATCTGTATATATATTTTGAAAATTGATACATATGTACGGTAAGTATAAGTGTGTTCCATTTAAAATAAGCGAGTAATGACATCCACTTCCGCGGTACAACTGTTAATGGCGTCGTTTTCTACATATTTCCAATTGACAGGACAATACCTATGTCAGTATAGGGATAAACGCTCATATTGGTGAGATATCCTATGCAGAATTCCAAAATTTGGTTGGCAAAATCAACTCCAATTTGAACATTTTACTTGTCCACCATATTTTGCCGATTTAACATAATCAGATTTTTCCTTTAAAACTGATTGTCATGCAGCAAGGGCGAAATCGTAAATCAAGCCCGGGAACGATGACGATATCGAGTGGCTCTTTCGTTCTCTCTCTTTTAGTTTGCATATGTCCCTTGTGGCGAATTCTTTATCGAATTCCGGGCATGTTCTCTGGCCGGAGTTGACGCTGGTAAAAGTGCCGCCACTCAGGATGACTGCCGATTCCGGAAAAGTGAAAAAAAAACAAACGCGGTTAGGGGAGTTTTCTCTCTTTCTCTTTCTCTTTTCTCGCCCCCCCTCGATCAACCAACAACCAAGGCAGAGGTGGGGTTGGGTGGATTAAGAAAGATAGAGGGATACCGCGAGGAATACGTATTGTCGCTTTAAAGTTTCAATTATCCGGGAAAGTTGAAATGGGGAAAAATTTTCGGAACATCTGGTTTCAACTTTTCGAATATTGGAAACGTACGAGGATGCACAAGGAGAAGAAATAGAAACCTACAAAAATTGAACCCTCTTCCCGTTCGTCTGTAGGGCCGTATTATTAATGTTAATAATTTGGGAATGCTCGAAATCGATTCTTCTTTTAGAATAGAATAAACAAATGAAAAACTTACTAATTTTTAGTCTGACTACTAACCAACTACTATCAACTCAGGACAATCATGGGACATGAATGAAATTGATAAGTAAAATAAATCTAATAGTTAATACTCGTAATTGAAATAATGTATAAGTGACGTTTATCGGACGATCAATTTAGGCGACAAAATGACACATCAGCCTCTTGCTTAATCGCAGTATAGATTAAAAAAATTATTACGTCAAGGAAAAAGGTTCCAGTTACCTTTCAATTTGAAATGAGAGAGGAAGAGAGCTCCGGGAATTTCACACATACAGCGAATAGTTTCCTTTTTAAAACTCCCATTTGTGCCTGTGTTGTCCAAATTAGGAAACTTTGTCCGTGTTCTAAATAAAATTTCATTTGATAATTGACTTTATTTTTTACCTTGTATGGATGGGTGTACACTTAAAAATGACGATTTTAACCGGGAAATTGAGTACGTTGGCGTAATTTTTTCTCCCTTGCTTTCTGAGGTTTTTCAAATATTTTTAATCAATTTTCTTCTGGGGTGAGCTCAATTGACGTCGCATACATGTTTTTTAAGCGACATCGCTATTTAACATTGTGTTTTGTTGCCAATTTAGTAAAATTTTCTTTGAATACTGGGACAACAAGGGTTCGTAATGAAACGGAAGTAAGAAATGAGCCAAGTTATATCTTCCATGCCATTTGAAATTTATCGCGCAAGAATCATGCCATGACACCTTTTTTTTATCTTTTGCTTTACAAGAAGGGATTTCTTCATTGTCTCTCTGGTTTGGGGGCCCCAAAAAGCAACGATATTCATGTGGTGTTATATAGTAGGCCAAAAAGAGAAAGTATTCGGGTCACGATTAGGTCCCGGGCACACTAACTATTTAAACATGTATTAGAATATCCCTTCGAGGGGAGACGTAAAAGGACAAGGTTATGCCGTTTTAACGGGGAATAGCGGGGTGAATAATGGCCCTGTACCCACATCAACTCCGTTTCCGTATGTCAACGTTTGCATTTGCGTATGGTTTTGCGCGGAATCTTCGTTCTAATTGCTTCAGTATCTCCCTAAACCGATATAGGCTAATACTAATAATTGCTTCTATTTTATTTAAATTAAATTCTCTTCACTGTCGCTCTTAGTATTGGCAACAATGGTTCATTATGTATACGCTAAACCGCTAATCCGTATGCTTTATGTTAATTAGTGAAACATGTATTTGGGTCTGGGTACACGTTTAAATCTACTATGCAGCTGTCGTTGCTCTATCAATTAATAATACAGAGTGGCCACCGAAAACTCACCACCCAGTATTTCTCGGCTGGGGTGGCAAAAAAAAATGGAAAAACGCTTCGGCCCGTCCATCGATCCTATTTTGAAGGGGAACTCAGTTTTTTTCCAATCCCCAGTTAGGGGCTGGTTTCAACCCAAATCTTAAATGGAATGGATTATCGAGTGATATGTCATTCTAAAGGGCGTTAAATTCTCTTTTCAACGACACTTTAGATGGTTTTTCCAATTTGGATGAGTTGTTAAGACTGAAGGAATGACCAAAGCTTTAGTTTATTAAATGTTGAAAATGTCCATCAACCGTTATATTTTCGTTGTTGTGGCAAATCTTGTAAAGATTCGAGCGCTGTGTTATTAGATGTCTTCATAGCGAAACATCCAGTGGAGAGTGATAAATTCGGTGAACGTACATACCACTCTATGTGCCGTCGTCTGTCAGCTCATCATTCAGGTTCATATTAGAATTGCCTTACGGACAGCGCGTTATGCAGAGGAGCATTATCTTGGTGGAAAATCCTCTTCGATGATAATTCAATCAAAGCTGGATTAATAATGGTTTCCAACAAATTTTAATAGACCTTGCCATTCAAAATGCCAGGTAAAAAGAATTATCTACAACCATACGATCAACTCCTGTCCAAACATTTGGGTTTTCTGAATGTTGGATGTGTACTTTTTGGAATATTTGTATTTGTTTCTGACAAAAACCGACTTTGCCCGGTAAGAAAGAACCTTTGTAGGAAAAGTAAATCTTCAGAAGAAAATTCTGGCCACTCAAGGCGTTCTTTCAACCTTTGCAGGAATAAAATTTATATTTTTCAAGTACTCTTTGAACGATCGCATGTGAAACACCTGAAACATCAGACAATTTTCTTGTACCAACAGCAGGATCTATTGCAGTATGCCCGAAAAAGGCCAATCCTGGTTACTTCATTCCCGCTAGTATTCTTAATACTGGTTTCTTTGCTTGGATCTGATACCATTTGCATCATTAAATTGTGTCAGTAGACCGAGTGGCAATAGATAATTGTGAGATGAATAGATCTTTCGTGGAATAATCGAGGTGCACTCCATAAACTATCATTATTTTTGAAAAAATTGTTTCTGCAATGACGTAATGTATTGTTATAACTCTATTACGATGTGATATCTCTGTTACGGTTAGACATATACGGAAATGTTTCAGGAACAAAATTCCATTAGGGTTCTTTATGCCTCAAATTCGTGGTTTTACCATAATTTGTGATTTTCCAATATTGGCTAATAGTAATCTAAAATATCTTACAATTAGTTAGCTTTAAAACCAATATGGCTGATTTTTGGCAAAATATGTAAATGTAACAGTTTAATACTTTTGCTTATCAGTTTTAAGTAATGAATTTTAGTAATAATTATTCAAATAGTGACGTTTCAAAATTATTTTTTATTCATGGTGAGTGCAACAAAGTTTTGGAGAGGAAAATTTCAAATTATGGCAAAACTTCAATTTCAAGCTTAAGGATCCTTAATAGAAATCGATTTAGAATTAAATTTAAAATCAAGATATGTAAAATGATACAAGGTATTCCATTTAAAAAAGCGACTTTTTGGTCATCGGAGCTCTTTAAATTCGAGATTATTTTATAGGCATTCTGTATAATGTTTATAAAAACTCTTCATGCCACACTAATCTACTATGTTTAGCATTTCAACAAAGTTTCATCAAACTAGCTTAGAAAGACCGTTGTATTGCAATAGACTTACTGACACACTCTGTATATAAACGATTGACTATATTGAAATTAGCGATAGATAAATTGAATACAATATTATACATCAGATTATTGGAATATCCCATAAATGTCAAGGGAAATAAAGAAAAGGTGCCTATTTTCTGCTTTATTCGAGGCGAAAAACAACGAAAAATACAATAAAACATTGATACGTCACGCTAGTTTTATCTTCAGTCAAGATTTTTACGAATGTTTTCATGATGGTTTGCGACAATAACAATTTTTCCGGGCATTTTTTGCACAACCGAGGCTGCTGCCAGCCGTAAGAAGTGGAAGAACAAATTCCAGAAAAATAAATAACGTTTATCTGGAAAGAAGGAAAACCAGCCGAGACCTGGTAGCAATAATTGGATTATTTTTCTGCCAGAGAGATAAATCGCATTTAGTCGTGTCGAATAAAGTCGATTTCTGGTCCGAGATCCTCGAATTGGTCACTCAGTCTTGAAAAAAAAAGAAAAAGAAAAAAAAATGGAATCGTCCATTGCCTTATCAAAATAAATTTGGAAAAATTTTGATAATTAAAGGTTTTTTTTGTTTTTTTCTGGTGTGTTCGTTGACGCCTATAAATAAATCCTTGGATTAATCAGGCTTTGAAAAAAGTTTCGCGCCAACCAAAGCGATAAATCTCGAGCTCCCCTCCCTCCTTCTTACAGAAGTTCGGTTCGTTTTGTTTCAACTGTGTTTTATATCCACGCTATAAAATAGGAGTTAATCCATGTAAAGAAACACGTCTACAAAAACGGTTCTATCTTAATGCTGGTTGGGAGTTTTCGCCATCAAAATTATTGAACTTCTCCAGCTTGGACTCTATCATGCACAATGTGTTTTCTCTCCAAACAAGAAAAGTTCTCACATAATTGTTCTAATGAGGTTGGCCAGCTTGTTTCCGAACTACTCAACGGAACGTTTAATATATTTGAAAAAAGAGCCATCTAATTTTGCAATAAGAATTTTATCTGGGCGTAAAAGTGTCACCCTCCCGGTTGATTTTAATACCCGAAACAGTCATTTCACGTTTTTGTATGTTATTTATATTCATTTATTCAGATTTTATTGGGCCCTAATGCATATAAAAAGGAACGGGTGCGAGCGAGACCGAATACCACGAGCGTGACCTGTCGTTATTTTTAATTTCCTGTCGGCAACGACCAAATTTTCACCCGCAGAGCGAGTGTATTAAAAACTACCGAAATTCCATTGCACACACAGACACAGGAACTTTTTATTTTATTTTGTTGGCAAACTGACAGGGGCGACTTTGATTATCGATAAATAAAATCGAATAGTTGGCATGTGTGTGTATGTACATAGGGAGAGACAGAGAGAGAAAGAGAGAGAGAGAAAAAGGCGAGTTTCCCAGCCTGGTTCGAATCAAAGTTTTCTAATTGTTTCTTTGTTGCGGTGACATGACTGTTAACGGTCTGGCGGAGTTTCAATGAAACTTCCTTCTCGGCCAAAACTAACTCGAAAAGTCGTGCTTTCATTTATCATCGGAGAGAAAGTTTCGCGTTGCGGCTCGGTAATGGTATTTTTACGATCTCGCTTCAGAATAGTCGTCGGAAGAAATTCTCTAACGGAAAATATAATAAAAATCAACAATCCAATTTGAGCCAAAAAGGAATATTGCTCAAAAAATATTAAATTGGTAGTAAATGGTATATAACGTATATGGATAAAGACTGACCCATTGGATACTTTTCACTTGTCTTTTTTTCACGTTTTGGATTTGACTAATACAGATACCACATAATTTCAACGATACATACCTTTTTCCATATTACTTGTATCTATATCTATATTTACAGGTATCTACAATGTATCACTCTACATATAGTTTTGCATTTTCACATTCTAAGCACTGGGTTGATTAAATATTTAAGTTTCCGGTATACCTAAACAAGCGATTTTTATATAATTAGTAAAACTCAGTTGTTTTCAAAACTGATTTCATGAAACTTTGGTAAGATGTTTGTCAGACTGGTTAAGGCAACTAAAGTAATTCTGGGCAATATTATACTGCGTATTTAAATAAAAGTCTGGAATTATGACAAATTTTTTTAGACTCCCGGTATAGTATTGTGTAAAAGTACTAATACTAATTTTGAAAATAGCCGAAAATTTCTTTTTAAAAGAAATTGTGTTTTGATAGAAATGTTTAAAAAACATCGTAATTTTTCAAAAAATTTAAGTGAAATTTAGGTATAAAGAGGGAAACCTAATAAGTATTTAATCAGCTGAATGCCTAGAATATAAAAATGCAAATATATATATAGGGAGTTGCACTTGAAAATAAGAAGTCAGCATTGGCTTCCAGCATAACTGGAAGTAATATGATGTTGAAAATTTTCTGTCGCATCAATATTAGTTAACCTCTCAGTTAAAAAGTAATAAAAAAAATTATGAGGGCTAAAGTTTCTAATGAACCAGTTGCTACGTGAATATCCTTGTTTTAACATGGATACGGAAGAAGGATGTCGGCGTTTGCCTTGCCAACTTACTCACTCTTTCTTTTTGATGAATTGATACCTAACACTGACATATGGGACTTATGACGAATAAACTGTCAAGAAATTGGTTAAACACCATCTTATCGTTTGTCATTTTCATTTAGAATTACCAGAACTATTACATATGTTTTTAAGACGGGCCCCACATGTTTGTTTTCCTTCTTTCTTTTTTCTTTTTCTTTTTTTTGTAGTAGCTGCGATAATGAAGAACGTAATGTGAAAGGACAGAGACATATTTCCCTTTGGCACTAAAGAAAACACTCGGATTATCGGATTAGGAGTAATAAAATTGCCACCTGTCATCTCTGGGTTATTTTCGGGGCGACTCCATTTTGGGGAAATATTTTTTGAAGTAATGTTAATTCGAGCGCGATCCACCTTATTCCGCCAAAATAAAGGAGGAAAACTCGGATTATTTTAAACTCTTCCAGGTATTATTATTAGGCAGGTTTCCAAGCGAAAGGGACTACTCTCGGTGCCGAAATTTATCATTTCTGTTTCTCAAAAAAACAAAACCCAAACAACAGTAAATTACCATTCTGAGACTAAAAAAACAATACAATAACGAATGAAAGAGAGAGAGAGAGAGGATAGGGAGAGGGGAGGGGGAGAGGGAGGAAGAGGAAGAGAGAGAGAAAGCGAGATAGAAAACCTAATGAGTTGGTGTTATTAATAGTCGCTTTAGGATTTACGTTTCTGTTTTAGTAGGAACGCATTTAGAGCAACAGTAGTAGTAGTAGTAGTATTAGTAGTAGTAGTTTTCCCGCGGTCATAATTTAAATAGTGCAACAAAGTGTCGTTAATCATATGTCATCTGGAAGTTTTCGGCGGCCAAAAGAGATTAACGGCCACCAAGGGGAGGGCAATTAGCCACAGTTGGAAATGCGGCCACAGAAACAAAAATCGACCCTTTTGGGCATATACATATACATATACGTAAGCGTTTAAATAGCGCTGCGCCATCTCCCTCCTCTTCACCCCTTTAACCCTCCCATCTTCCCTAACAGCAAAATCACCTGTCAAAAAGTTTTTCTCAAAATGGAACAATAACAAAAAAAATTAAAATAAACAATTGCAATATGCAGCCTATGTAGAAATGACATCTTCAATAAAATAATGATATACAGAGTGTTTCATTTTTCGTCGCACCATTCCAAAAACCATGGTGCATCGAAAATTGAAATACCAGTGTAAATTTCAAGCTGTTTAATTTTCCAGCATAATATAGAAA
The DNA here is from genome assembly GCA_013372445.1 of Hypothenemus hampei. Lineage (NCBI taxonomy): Eukaryota > Metazoa > Arthropoda > Insecta > Coleoptera > Curculionidae > Hypothenemus > Hypothenemus hampei. Next base: position 61,433 of record JABRWK010000264.1, on the reverse strand, counting down.
TTTTCGTTATCTCACACATTTTTCTGAAATATAAAGTGTATATAAAATAACGGTTGTTAAGAGTTACTGTTTCTATCTTAAAACGGTTGAAACAACAATTATTTTTTAGAAAAATATGTGAGAAAGGAAATTTCTATGGTGTACTGAAAAATGAAGCAACTTGAAATTTAAACTGATGTTCTAATTATCGACGCACTACGGTTTTTTTAATAATGCGACGAAAAATGATATACCCTGTATGTACATATAGGTTTTTGAAGATTTCCGGCACACACTTCATTTTTCAAAACTGAAATTATATTAAAAATTAGTATTTCACTAATTGTAAGCAGGGCTGAATCCGAAAAATTGAAAATTGAAATCAAGAATTTTTTATCTTTTACAAGAGTCCATCTATCCGAGGACACACTGTACTATATACAAGATGTATTGCAACTTATCCAAAAAAGTTTAGAAAGTGATTTCCTGTTCAAAATTAAAGACAATCTGCCATATAAATATTACCTTAAAATGCATTTGTTAAGAAGATATACTTTTGTAAAGACAGCGCACAAAAATAAGTTTATAATAATTAAAAATACCTATAAAGAAATGTTTTCTTTCTTAAATATAAATAGAGTGAAATTTGGTAGATGAGATGTGGCAACTGAAAGGCACATTTGGTATATTTTCTTACGAATGAAAAAAATTTAGAAGCATAGAAAACAAACTCATTTAAATTTTTATCAGAATTAAAAAAACTTCCAATATTATCAAGAATTTTTTTCTAGATAGGTTTTCCAATTTTGTAACTTTTCGGTGTCTTGAATTTTTATATTAAACTAATATTGTTTCAAGAAAAAAATAAAATACTTTTAGTGTAAAAATCGTTAGAATTTTTAATATTAGAAGCGTTATTAAGGCATATCACATAGTTGACCAATCTCATACCGTTCTTGCTTTCTAAATGATTTCATATCAACTTTTCAAAATGCTGCCCATTGAGCTCTAAACTTTTTTGCACACGTCGGATCCAGTGTTGATGAACGAAAATTAAAATTCCTTTTCCTTGATTTTCACGTAAATGTAAATTGTTGGCAACAGCTGTAAGACGTTCCCGTAATTCATGTATTGCTCCAACTTTAGTTAATATTATTTATACATATATCTACCAAATATGCCTTCAGTTGTCACATCTTATCTATAAAATTTCATCAAAGTCCCTGTATCCCAATTCGAAAAACAAATTATAAATTTATTACGTGCCTTAAAATCGTATATGTCCTTAATAAATGACTTTAGAAGTAACATTTATATGACAGATTATCTTTAATTTTGAACAAGGAATTACCCTCAAAATTTTTCAAATAAGTTGAAATACACCCTGTATATATATATAAATTTCCCGGTTGCACTTTCCATCTTCGCATCTGTTCCTCGAATCGAATATCAGCCAATTTGCCTGTCTGCCAAACGGGGGGATTCGTGTGTCAAAACAGGGAAAAAGAACGGTTTATTTATTGAAAATACGCTTATTCCATTTTCCTTCTACCCCACTCTCCCTCTCTCCCACACCTACATACACATACTCTCTTGCCTCCTTTCCCTTTCAGAACCAATAACAATAATAATAATAATTTGTACTAAAGGTGTATAACGATAATTTCATTAGGCCAATATGGCGCAACCTTTTTCAAAACCACCCTTCTTCCCACTGAAGTCGAATTAACAGCCAACCTCCCTTTCCCTGTTCGTTAAGGACAGGGGTGGTTGAGGGGATGGGGGAAAGAAAGGTTGGACGATCGCACGACTTACCCCAAGTTCGAAATTTACATCGCATTATCATAGTAAATTTTCGTGACGTTTCTCTTTAATGTCATTCATGTCAGTAATAACTGATTAGTTTGACATTAAAAGAACATACGCATTTTGAATCGGTCGACTCGTATATCAAGAATTTTTATTGAAATAATCGAAATTAACGACATGAATTCTGCAGATGTTTACAGAATTTGTAGACAAAACGTCACTTTTACAAGGGCTTTATCTTTCTCAACACAAGTCGCATACTACAGAAACGTTGTCTTTAAATTTCAAAAGATTTCCTGAGACCAGTTAATTTTAGTTAAATTACTCTCATATAATGGGTGTGTTAAAAAATAAATTGCTCTCATCTTCTTCTTCTTCTTCTTATACACGTCTCTTTCACAGTCTGGAATATGTCTTGTTTTTGTCACCGCGTGCGCGCATCCATCAATCCGTGCCTGGATCAGATAAGAGCGTTCCAATTTCCACGATTACGACAAGACCAATTACTTTTTCTTCTTCTTTTTTTTACTGGATAAACAATTTTTAAACTGTCAAATTCACGTCTTAATCGCTCTGGTGTGCCTGTGTGTGTATGTATGATGTGGCGTGGTGGCCAAACTAATAATTAATGGCTTTTAGAAGAGCGAAAAGAAAGTGAAGATACTAATTAACCGTCTCGTCTGGAAAGTTTTTCTCCCATCCGGATCGAATAAATAATCTCTTCCACCGAAGGAAAATTATATTAAACGACCTCCTGTTGGTTTTTAATGTTAACCGTCGCGTTAAAAGCTTTAATCATAATCCATAAAGCGTCAATATTATGACAAAGATTTGCTTAATTAAACCGGGGGAGGAACAGAGTAAATAATCATCCAGTTACACTATTAAGAGAGAGGGGGGGTTGTTTGAGACCTTTTGATGCAAAGGAACCGAACAAAAAAAAAACAAAAATTGACGATTTTATTGAATTGGAGAGGAAAAAAGTTAATTTGCAAAAATGAGGGAGGGAGGACGGGGAACGGGAGAGACAACGAGTTACGAGGTTATAATTAATAATTAATGGGTATTATTCGTCCTTCGCTAGTTACCTCCTTTTAATTATCTTCCCGAGACATTATTAGGAGTTTCACCGAACGTTTCGGTCCTTCCGCGGGAGAAAATCGATTGTAAACTCGTTACTCACGGCGACAACCAGTGGAAAAACTTTGGTGCAAAACTAACTACATGGAGGAGTAAAAACATGAGCGCACCAACCAATAAGATGTATGTGGTATAATCATTATACAGTGTGTCTCAAATTAATGGCGCATGATGTATTGGGATCAGGTAATATTTAATCTAACTGATGGATAGAAAAAAGATTAGACGAAGAACGTTTTCGACATTTTCTTGTGTTTTCAACACAAATAAAACTTTTCTTGATTTTCCTAAAGAAATATACAGTGTGTTCCAAATTGGCATTGTGATGGTGGATGTATTGGGATCCCGGAAACCAGAGGAAATAAGATAGAAATGATCAAATGGGAAGTGTTTTAAATAATTTCGTTCTACTCTCAATGGCATTTAAATTTTTGAAAATCGGTCATTATTTAAAAAAATATTTCAGGTTTCTAAAACTCACCTTTTATATGAATTTCAATTTGTTGGTTATATTTTTTTTGGGACGTTTCGGTCATCTGTAACTATCAGCCATACCTATTAAATTTTCCACGCTTAAAAAATACGTTTTGCTCTCTTTTTTTCATACACTTCTAGTAAAAAAAGTCATCCATTTTCTAAAAAGAAAAAAGTGAAAATCACTTTTTACTCGTAAATTTGGCAATAGGGCGCAGCACTGAACTAATTGACAAATTATTTAGAAAAAAAAACCTTTACTTTACTTTGTTATTCAAAAAAGCATCTGTCTGCCTCGATGCATTCCTAAAATTCTTCCAAAGTCATTTTTCGAATTTAAAAACATTAAGACCGCTATTTAAAACACCTACTATCCTCTCTTTCTTCAATAAATTCGTAGCATAAGCTCATAGATAGAAATCTAAATGTTTCAGGTCGGGCGAACGAGCCGGTCATGGCACACGAGACCATTATTAGAAAGAGCATTATCTGCAAAAGCCTCAAACAAAACATGCTTAACATCTCTTATATGTATTACAGGCTGTTGCAACGAAACTCTTTGAAAGTTCCCTCTTCGGAAATGTTTGCTCTAATCACTGAAACTATTTGATTTTGTAACTTTAACAAATATCTTTCTCCATTAGAAAGTCGTAAAAAGTGAACGATTTCCTCAAAAACAATTTGGGACTATTTTGATGACGCTTCGATTTACTATAAACAAACATGAGAAAAAAACGCTAGAGAAGAAAACTGAAATTCATATTTATAAGACAATAACTAAAAATACCACTGCACCAAACGTTGTATCCAAAACATAGGTGTTTGAAGGCGACTACGATCACTGCGTGAGTTCAGGCTATTCTCTTGCCTAGAAATTGTATTTATAACACCCATCCCGATTAAACACACCCAGTCCGACATTACTAAATTTTGTTTTGTTAGTTCATACAACATAATTGTCCATGCATTATGATTAATGTGTGTAATTACAGAATGCCATCCTTCCACGAGAATCATCCTCTTGAAGTCGCTGAACCATTTTTCTTTTCTATGGAGGATGATATTTATTATTTCTTCAAATCCTATGTACAGTTGCTCTTTGGAATTCGTAAATCTCTCTAAGCTTTTCCTTTTCGACGAAACCGGAGATTTTGATTCAAGTGCCTAAATGGCAACTGTGGATTTGCAGCATATTGTTTTGTTCGAGATTTTTCAAAACTGTCGAAATTTAATAAATTGATCACTCACTTTCTGAAATAACGGGCACCTTGCCCTACTTGTCCATCTGGATAATTTTCAAAAATACGTATTTAGTTTGCTCCATTAACGTTTTGTTTGTTACTTTTTCAAATAACCAAATTCCGGAATATGAAACATTTCCCCATTTGAAAAGTGTTGCTCTATAGCTATTAAAAATAAAGAAATAATTGATCTACAAAGATGGCAACACCAATTTAGAACAATAAAAACAATAGAAAAATAGGGAGGGTAAAGTGATTGATTTTAAATTGTTAAAAATGACTAAAGGGCTTAATTTGAAAATCCACTATAATAAAATAATTATCTATTTAAATAAGAAATTGATTATCGCATGATCATTTAAATAAAACCGGTAATGCGATCCAACATTGCATATAATTTATTCCACCTATTGCCATTTTTATATCCTAAATAAATTTTAACAAGTTAATTATTTTATTTTATTTTAGTTCAGTTTTAATGTATTACGTTCGAATATTCCAATTGGGCAGTCCTATTTAATGGATAAAAGGAGGTAATATTTAATTTTAATGCCATGGAATGTTTACATTTTCAAAAAGTGATTTACATTTTTTTTGCTTTAGAAAATTGACGTTTTTTGCAAAATGTAATATACCGTAAAAGGGAATCGTATTCTTTTTAATAAGTGGATAATTATAGACAGCAACCGTCATAAGAAATAATAAAATAAATGATGGTTATATGTAGATGACTGGAACGTTCGAAAGAAAATGTAATTAACAAATCGAAATTTATACAAAAGATAAAATTTACAAATTTGAACTAGGTATTTTTTAAATAATAAGTGATTTTTGAAAATGCAATAATTTAGATTTTCAGAAATAACTCAAAAGCTAGAATCGTTATTCGAAACACGATTGCGAGCAAAACCAGTTAAATCATCTAAAACATTCCCCACTTGACCATTTCTCTCTTATCTTCTTTACTTTCCGAGATTCCAAAACGTCCACTACCATCACGACAGTTTGAGACCCCCCGTATGTATGGGTATAAAACATTAGAACATCCGCTTCATAACATGGCCGGTATTTTCTTATTCAACAATAGAATACAAATGGCATAAAAGTACTAATAGAAAATTTAAAAGAAAGGAAAGGACGAAAAATTATGTTTCTTAAACTACATTCCACTGCTCTAAGTTTAATTTTTTTTTATTTGGTTATAACTTTCAAACATTTTGAACATTTATTTTATTAACTTATTAGAAATAGGGCTGTGTAATTAAATTTGAATTGTACTGGATTAGCATAGACTTGCCATTTTTATAGAGTAAAAAATTGTCAACGTAGTACTTTTTCTCAAGCCATCTAGTACATTTCATTTGACTTGAAAAAAACCACAGTCTAATCATTAAAGCGTATTATCACGAACATCATTTACGATTATGAAAGAAAGAGATTTGAAGCTCGAAAACTCGTTTGAAGTCACATTCGAACGTCACCGTACAGGGTGTGGTTCATAATAATGACCAAAGTGGCCATATTTATTTATTTATTTATTTATTTATACTATAGGTACTATTTTGAGACACGACAAGAAATCTGAAATGGCTCTCTTTTATGTGCTCTCACCTGTTCGGAAGAAGAAGAAATATATATATAGTTTATACTATATAAATATATACATATATGTGTGTATTTTTCATAGGCATAATCCCCTATTTCGTTGGTCATGCCGAGAGACGTGACAACAATGGTAATATTAATGACACACTTTGTATATGTTGGTCTTATATAGAAAAAAATTATATGTTAATGCTTTGGAGCATCGTTAAATTCGATTCAAGGAGGCTTTTGATATTAAAATGACCCTTCTAAACGACTTTTGAACAGTGTTTTGTGAGAAATTGTCGAGTTTAGATCGTTTCACTGGTTTGGTGCTGGGTAAGTTGCCGAAAAATCTGAACTGTTATTGGATTAAGGGAAAGGAGTGAGTCCTCCTTCGCTTTGGTTCCTCAAAGCGCGAAACAAAAAAATCCGATTTGCATTTTATTAATTAATTAAGAAAAGTAGTTTTGTGGTTTAATTAAGCGAAAATCGTTTCGGTTATCTGTGAGTGGGGAGAGAAAGAGAAGAAAAAATTGAAGTTTGCGATCGAGTGTGCCTGTTTCTTTTGAGGATATTGAGGAATGCGGTCCAATTTGAGTTTCCGGATGGGTCGGTTCGTGCTCCCCTTAAAAGCCGTCCCCACCCCCAGCAAATCCCCGGCTGCTTATCGTAAGTTCGTGCTCAGCACTTTTAACTAAGCGACGGAATCGAGACTCGTGGAATCAATTTCCATGAGTGGTTTGGTTGCTGGTATTTCACTATATGTGTATATACATATATGTGTATACATATATTATATATAAATTTTTTTTAATGTTTTGATGTGCTATTTTTTCGGACATGGAAAATAATGTTTTAGACGTCACGGGAATGGATACAAATAGTATATGAGTTGTATCTGGAAGTTCGGACAAATCGGTAGAAATACAGTGAACAACAAAAGTAAGGCACCACCAAAAGATTAATAATTACACAGGCAATATTTTGATACCATTTTCGAATTCAGCGCACCCAAAAGCATAAAGTACAGGTGGAATGGTGCACTAAGTTTTTTCATCGCAGGCCTGTGTTATTATTAAAAATAAATTTGATTGTAAGCCACTGATCGCGAATTTTGATAATTATTTTTCTTGAAACGTACGATTATTCTTTGATACACCATATTAAAAATATTTCTATGGACATCTACTTTAAAAGGGTATACAGGGTGTCAAGTATAGAAGTTATGGACTCTTTTTTTCTTAAGTTTGAGACACCCCATGTCCATTGTAAACTAGGATGGATTTTAGGTAAAACCAAATGAAAATTGCATAATTTCTGAATAGTAGTTTTTTGTTCAATGTTCGGCCTTTAATTTTTAAGAATTCTGCTTTCTTATGTTATAACCTGTTTGATACGACTATATTTGATTTTTCATTAATCAAAGTAGGCAAGAGCAAAAAAAAGGAAAGCAGTTTTTATATGAAGTGTTTCAGTTACGGATTAATCCAAGCATTGTTTACTTAATTCTAACAGACCTGTTCTAGTGATTCATCTATCAAACGAGTATTATGCTCAATGCAACATCCACTTTATTTATTGGAGGTTCAATTATGATCTGGAGAGCTATTTAGCAAAGGTGTATTAGCAAATGGAACAATTTATTCTGTTTGCTTCAGACGTTGGAGATGGTGTCTTACTGATGCATGACAATATTTGACCTCATCATATCATGAATTATAAGAATAAATATTGAATCAATGAATTGGCTACTTCACAGCCTAGATCTTAATCTAATTGTACATCTTTGGGATATATTGGGTGGACACATAAAATAACACAAGCGTCCCTTCAACAAGTTGAAATTTTGGTAGTAGTAAGGCTGGAATGGAATGGACCAAGACTACATCTTTCATTTTATTTTGCCTTTTAAGTTTATTACTTACTTTTTATCAAATAGAGACATGATCATTTATGTGGTTATAATTTATTCAAAAATTAAAGGCGAAACAATGAATCAAAAAGAGGATATTTCAATTTCAATTTCCAATCAACACAGGATGTTCCAAATTTAAGAAAAAAAAGTCCATAACTTTTAATACTGTATATCCAGTCAAAAATGATTAAAACGGTGACATCATCAGAAAATAATAGTGCATTTCAAGAAAAACAATCATTAAAATTAGCAACCAATATCTCGCAAAAAAATTAATTTTGAATTTTAGCAATTTTTTTTGGTGGTGCGTTACTTTTGCTGTTCAGAGTAGATGTTGATGTGTTATCTGAAGCGATAAATTTTCGAGTGAAAGGTTGATGAAATGACTATTTAATGGATGAACATTTCTTAATTATAAAGAGGCGAGTGGAATGGCAAAATAAATATTTTGAGATAAATGACTTTTTCAAGTTTTGCTGATATCGAATGTTTTCCTGTTTAGGCGTATATGAACAATGTTTTAAATATTGGATAAGATAAATTTTAGATAATGAAACTGGAGATCCAATAGATTAAACCATGCGTTGACTATTATTATTGCTATTATGTTTAAATATTATTATTGTTATTATTATTATTGTCGTGTTCCCATGAGCTTTTTATGTATTTCATTGACCTTTAAGTGTGTCTTCATCTAGGAGTCGCAACAACTAAATTTTCGGGCGATAGGACATTTATTGTAAATATAAATGCTATCTTGCTATGCTATGCTATCTTTAAGGAGAATATAATTCGCACTTACATTAAAAATAAACATTGCAGCACATTCAACAGTCGGACAAGTAGAGTGACATGAATTTATTTAAATAAATCATCCAACTATGCAGAACATACCTGGACAAATTAATGTTTAGATGGAAAAATTTTATAGTGGTTTTATAGTCCAGAACGTCTCTCTTTCGGCTTTTAAAAAGACAAAGGAGGAGACAAAGGCGGCATTCACTCTTGGATACTTGTCTATTAAGAGTCTACAAAATTCCAGAATAAGAAAAGTTTTTAAATATTCTAGAATATTTTTGTTTTCAAATCAAACATTTTTTCGCAACAATCTCTCTTTTCCCCCATGACTTTTCAATGACAATTAAACCGTGATTGTTGGATGGCCAGCTCAAAGCTCTAACATCACTATCGTTGAAAAAAAAATAAATTAAAACAAATTCAATTCGTTTTTCAATTTGAAACAAATAAAATTTTTATCGCCACTCTAAGATGTCTGGATATTTTTCGTCCATTAATGGTAGAGCCGGTAATTAATTTTTAATTTTCTACGCCATTTGACAACATTTATCTCCCAAATTATGACGCTTGTCGTCGAAGACTTCACCTGTTGTATGCATTTGCGGCGTCTATGCAAAGTCCTCCAACGTATGCTAATCAAACTTACTTGTTCAATCAGATTTTGATTTAGCCCAAATTAGACGCTTTTTCTTCTCATAACTCTGTCACCAATGATTTTGCTTTCGCCTGGAGACAGGAGTACATTTGATTGAATACATTTTTATATGTCGCGTTAAATTGTTTCTAAGAGAGCTTTAGTTTATAAAAACTCGTTGTAATCTATCCAATTTGTGAATCCATTGACAACTACATTTTCCGGATACATGAATGTTTTCTACTTTGTTCCAAACAACAGCCATTTCTTGCACTCATAATTCTTTTTTGGCGTTTGAAAATTTTGATAAGATGTCTTTGTGCTCGCTATTTGTCCCCATTGGCGACCGACCAACACTTTTTCCACAAACAATCACGCCATTTGCCTTTCCGTATGCTTCAATTAAGTCACTAATTGTAGATTTTCAATTGTTTAATACTTTAATAAATTTTTCTAGATCGATTTTCTTTTAATCACTCCGTGATTATTATTTTCCGAACCTTTGTTTTGACTAATTACGTGGCACGGCAAGTTTCTGTTAAAAATGGTTGGTAGTATTTTAAAATATGTTAAAAGCATCGCAAAAATGATGGAAACTCACACCTTTCAATCGTTATTTCCAGAGCATACTTGTTTTTCCGCACATAAGAAATTCTATATTCTTCTTTTAAATAAGAATCATTTTCTTAGAGATTACGTCATATTGATAATAAATATTTTGTGTGTCTGGAAACCTAAGGATTCTTATAGTTTCCGTGAGGAATATGTAAGAATACTTACCTAATCTGATTTATAAACAGTCATTATGTTTTTTGTCTGTATTCATCCTCTCTTTGCAAGAATCATATTTAGAATCTTGTAAATATGAAGTGTTTCAGTGTTTATTTGTGCTCAACGTTTATATATAGCCGAAGACATTTAACAGGTCCAGAGTTATTCAGACAAGCCAAAATTGGTGTATCAAACACTGTGACTGGAACTATTGAAAATCGACAAAATGTGCCTTTTTTCAGATGAAACCAGAATTGGTCTTAAATTAGATGATCGTTGAATTCATGCTCTTAAGATATCGAGGAAGATAAGCCAGTGTTGCCAAATCGACCCCAAAACTCAAAGGTCGTAGTAATTGTGGAGAAAGAAAAATAACTGCTCATTCCATTTGACCAAAGCTTAGTGGATGTAATTCTAAAGCCCAAAATTGAAACTATGGATATACATAATTGAAGATAATTTTATCTTCCTGCAGAATAATGTATACCAACAGGGACTTTCTGGAAGTAGAGTCTATAAATCTTTTGGAGCGGCCAGGATGCTCACCAGATTTCCCATTGATCACTTGTGGGAGGAAGATCGCTGGATCAGACCCTCTACGGTTAATGTAGTAATTTGAGAACAACTCATTCGAGTCGAAGCACAAAGAGAAGCACAAAAAGAAGTTCAGAATATAATTATGGGCATATCAAGAAGAATTGAAGCCTGCATTAGAACAAGAGGAGGCAACCGCCTATTAAACATACGATTATTATAATAATTATTGCATTTATTTAAAAAGTATTTTTTTAAGAATTGTAAACTGTCTTTTTTGTAAAAAATTTCACTTTGTTGTTTAAAATACACTGCTTTTCACTGTTTGTTATGTAGTTTTGTTCACAAAACATATTTTATGAAACTAGTGAATAATTCTATGCAAAGTTGGCTGTGTTTATGGTGATTTAGGCACTTATTTCTTTATATTAAAATAAAAATCGGTAAAAATATGTGCCACAACATCTGCTTTCGTCTATTCGCCTCTTCTTCAATTATTTTCATATTGAATTAAATTTGACAGACACAAGAACACAATGGAAGGAAAACGTGCATCCAGGCAACCTGGTAAATAAATTAAATTTTGCTCGCCCCACGGGGTCGTAGACTATCTTTTTGATAATTTATCGTCACCCTTTTGAGTCGTACAAATGATATGCATATTTTTGTATTTTTTTTCTTTTTCCTCTTTTTTTTGTTCCTCACATTCCGGCCCCTTATCCGATTATCAACAAAGAAAAGCAGGATTAATTCAAATTTGAATCTTAATAAAGGTGGTTTCGTTTTCCATATAAATGAAGGTTTCGTTACACGAACATTGAAAAATTGGATAAACAACTGTTAAAAAAAATATGTTTTTCTTAACAATATTTTTAATTTTTTTAAAAAATTACTTGTTCTTTCATTAGAAAATTAAAAAAAATCTAAATAATATGAATAAAATTCTAAAAAACACTTTTCTTTAGTTAAAAATGTTTTTCCGTTCTTTGACAAAATGCGTACTATTTTATTAGTAATTGTTGTAACCAAACTATATTAATACATAGACGATCAACGGGATAAAAGTCTGGTACATATGTAGGACCATATTAAACTTTTTTTACACATCTACAAACTGAACACGCACGTGGAAAATAAGTTGGAACGAGCGCCATTTTCCGACCCTTGAAGCCCTCCCCACACACTAATTACGAAAACGGATGTGGTTTAAATCATAATAAAAACCTCCTCCTTCTCCTCCTAGTCCTCCTTGTGCAAACACATACACACATACAGAGAGAGAGAGAGAGAAAGAGAGAGAAAGAGAGGGAGAAAGAGAGAGACCATCGTAAAATAAACACGTTTTCCCCATTAGGTTTATTAAGTTTCCGACTTNGAGAAGAATCCAGTGGCGTAGTAGTACATTTGTAACTTGACTTATAATTACTAACGAAGTTGTAATAGATAGTTGCCTTTGTATAACATGTTTTCTTACAAGGACCAATGTTATATTATTACACTGTGAAAAGACTGAACTAATAGCATTTTACAAAAAAATAGAGACATTACCTATGAATCAAATTGCATTTGTGAAGGCAAACAAGGAACTTAAATTGTGTAGTTTTTGGGAACAATTTCAAGAATATTTTTATTCTTCTACTTTTAATTGATATCTATGCATGTATCTGTAGAATATCAAGAATAAAATTAAAACACTCATCCATATAAATTCAATACTGAATGAACCAGTAGTTCAATAAATGTTACAATTATTGTTGACCTTTTTGATAATAAACAAAATACATTTCCAGAAACTCTATGGTTTTTTAAGGTGTAAACAATTGATTTTTATTTTTAGCTCAACATACATACATAGAGATAACATTTCCTGCCAGCACAGTCGGCCGTGTATTGCTCCTGTGCCATATGTGCAGGACCAACTCGGCTGAGTATATCCTTTGTTGCAACGTTTATTAACTAAACAAACATAACATAACCCTCTGATTCAACAGAGATCATTACGTGAAACGGTTATTGATCAAATTCACACCACTTTCAACTTTGTGTGAATAACCAAATGAGTAAAATTGATGACTGACAAAGTGCTATATAGGAAAGTCAATTGAACAAAAAAATAGTTGCATCTTTTTATTTGGGACACAACAAAGATGTATGTATATTGTACAAGCTTTGTAGTATATTCTGTGTACTTGAAAATATTCGTAGTTCATAGAGTTGGAAAATGAAGCAATTCATTTAATTTTTTGTTTATGTTTAATAATTAATTGAATCGGTGAGTGGAAAAACGATATAACTCCAAAAACGAGATTTTGAGAAAATAACAAAAGTGTTTTGTATAAAAATTATTTATCCTACAAGATTTTTATACGTTACAAATTTGTAAATAATTCTCTGAATGGAGATAAAGTGAAAGATAAATTTTCACAAATAATAGGTCAAGTAATTATTACTTGAGCTATTATTTGTAAATATTTTAGTGTAATACCCTGTATATATTTGGTATAATGTATACCACTTAGGTATACTGTAATTCCACTTTACATATCTCTATTGTTCATTCTTGATAGTTTTAACATCTGAAGTTACTATTCGTGACCATTGTGTTAGAATTGTTTTTAAATTGTAAGCAAAAAGTGAAAATTTTTAGTTATTGAGAATGGTAAAGTCTTAAAAACATCTTCCAGGACATTTCTAATAATTTTCCAGTCTAGTTGCCTCTTTCCTTATTACGAACCGCTCAAAATCATCCAATAGTAAGATAATGCATTTTTAATTGTTATAAACAATAATTGAATGACTAAAAAATATCGGTCAGTTATTGGACCTGAAAAACAGTGAGACCTACAACAGACACGTGGTAAGCTGCGACAATTGGATGAACATCAATCTACGTGAGGTCATTTGTACTATGGGAAACGGTGACAAGTTTTCGAAATGCTCAATTGCTATATCAAGGATAATACGATTAAATATTTGAGAATCCCCGATGAAATCATCGATATGGTCAAAGAAGAACCGATAATTAAAAATAAGCAGTCCCCCTAAATAAAGAGGAAATGAAATCCAACCAAAAAACAAAGAAATTGCGAAATACAGGGTGTTTCATATGAAAAAAATAGCAAATTTGTATTAGAACATCTTTAATAAATTTTGTTATAAGTCAAATTAAAAATTGAACTACGCCAATGGATTATTTACAGAAAAATTGCCTTGAGAATCATACGTGTATATTTGGTTTCTGACATTTGTGTAGAAATAAATAAAGTAACGAGGAATATTTTAAATACGATCAAAAGCTGCGGTCCTAAATTTTCTTATTCTGTCTCATTCTCTCTAGCTCTAATCGTAAGTTTCTCAAAAATTGAGATCTATTAGATTTTAACATCTCTTGCCCTCTAATAATATGGAAAACGATCCATCCGATATTTATTCATTATTAACAGTTGATAATAGATAGTCCTTGGTCTTGTTCCCCGAAACCAAAGGAGTTTTCATTGAAGCTGCAACAGCCGCAATCGATATTTCACCAAATGGTTCTTCTTATTTGAACAGGAGGCGTGGAATTATTAAGTGTTTTCAATTACAGGAAATTAAATTCCCCATCGCAGTAACGTCCAATTTTTCATGAAAAGTGCGCGCGCGCGCGTGCGGTTTCTCCTTTTCTAACCAGAAACAACAAGTCAACAAACCGATAATAAATAATTGTCCCAGATCGGATCGGAACCTTTTCATTTAATACCTTCCTCTTACCATTCTCTTCGTCTTCCGTCTTCTTGAACAAATGGACAAATCGTCTAATTACTTGTGCCTTAAATTAACGATTGCGGTAATCCAATAATACTGGGGAAAAAACGGTAAAACTCCAACCCTCCTGCTTCCCTTCCCCTTTGGCGAAATCCAGAAAAAGGGTGAGAGAAATCGTCCGTGGCAGCTTTAGCCGATCGCAACTATCGATTTTCCATTTACTCTTGCATTAATATTTCGCCCGGGGAGTAAGCGAAGTGTGTATTTAAAGGGAACTTTAAGTCATGATTATTGATGGGGGGACGATGGGAGGTTGACACCCTTGTAACCTCGCCGTCGTCGCCAAAAGTCGTAGCGTTATTTATTGAGGCAGGAGAAGAAGACGAAGAAGAAGAACGAAAAAACCGCGCGTTTGAGTTGATTTTTTTTTCTTCTATTGATTTTGGAAAGTTGACTGTTTCTATTCCGATTAGTAACATCACTAAATCCATTCGTAAACTCTACTAGAGTCAAGTTTCGAAAATCCAACCCCTTATTTATCCACTATCTTTTATCTACAGGATGTCGGCTACATTACTTCCCCTTTATCCCAGAGAATCAATCAATGAAGAAACTTCCTTCACTGTCTGTCTGTGTATGTGTGTGTGTTTGAGGATCTCAAATATTTGACTTAAGAGGCTTAACCAAGGATTATCCGACTGTTACTTGCGAAATATTGACACAACACCCCTCCCCCTCCCCCCCTCCCACACACACATACCATTTTCCAATGGGAACGAATGTTTAGTTCAGGCAGGAAAACATTTGCCTGCGAACAAAAGAGTTTTCATCTATAGCAGTTTTCTCTCTTCCTCCTCCTCCTCCTTTTCCTCTGCCTCCTCTCTCACCTCTAGTAAAGTTTCGAGTCGATAAAAAGTTTGCGTTTTCAACCGCCATCATTCATTAGACGCTTATCTGGTTGCCGGCCCGCTTTCCAGTGACAGATTTTCACCCGTTCACTCTATCGCGTTCGTATGTTAATAAAAACCTCCTTTAAAAGCTGGAAAAATCTACTAAGGTGTTATCATCACGTCACTCGATTACTTAATTTTCCGTGACGAATTGCCCTATTTATATTAATGCAAAAGTCATGGTCAATTATTTATTTTCTCTCTTTTTTTCTTCGAGTGTAAAACTACCTTTAACTCGTTCTAATGGACTAAAACTCGTTCATTTCTGAAAATGTGGTCACATCTTAAACGTTTAGGGATTGAAAAAAAATATATTCCTGAAACGGTCCAATTTCAATAACAAATAATTATTGCGTCCTTTCTTGCCTTCTTTTCATTCGTTCTCGCTTTGCTCCGGCTCGTATTTTTCTTCATTATGTATTTTCTCTTCGGAAAATTAAACTTTCCATTCCCTTCCATTGCTGGCTGCTGCTGCTCCTCCTTCTCCTCTTGCTCTTCAGATTAAAACAATGACGCGGGGCAACACGAAATTATTATTATTAATGATGGCATTTAGCTGGGGCGGCCTTCGTCATCTCAGGCGGCGGCCGCCGCGGTTGTTTTGCCATTGATTTTCTCCATTTTAATTAAAAGAGATTTCTGTTATTCGGCTCTCTCTTTCTTTCTCCCTTCTCGGCTTGTTCTTCTTTCATATTTTTTTCTCTCTCTCTCCGGTTTTATATAACTCGTCGACGTCAACAACTGTGTTTCTCTGCATAAAAACTTGTGTTGTTGTTGATGTAGCTGTTCTGTTGTTTTTCCACTGAAACCTCGTAAAACCCTATATGAGTCCTAAACTGCTGCTCAAGAGTCAGACGTGAAAAGACGAGCAAACACGACAAGAGTGGGACGAGAGTAGTAGGCAAAAGAAAAAAAAATAGCACTGCTGCTAACTTTACAACTCCCATATGAACGGGTATCCGGCTCCGAACAACTTTGATATCCAGGCAACAAATCATTTCAAGTCGTTTCACTTGTTTATCGCCCGATGACATACGTGTATATTGAAGTCTTCATGCTCAAAATAGTATTTGTTGTTGATTTAAATTATTTAAAAATTAAAAATTACATAAATTCGAAAGAAAATATGTACATAGTGGACCAAGAAAAATAGTACAAATGTTGTACGCTAATATCTTCTTAAAATTTTAATATTTTTAAATAATGAATATACCAGTAAAAAGTCGAATGTCTATAGATAAGATGAAGCAGTTTTGCTCTAGAGAGATTATACTAACTCAAAAGTTCTGCGTCGTAAAATGAAGGCGTGCAAAAGTTATCGTTTTCAAGAAATTTATTGTTTCGAAATGTAATAAAAAAAACAGCACATTGAGCCATATCTGTAACCATCCATTAGAAGGTCATAGATATGGTTTAATATGCTCTTCATTTTCATCAACTACCATTAACTTCTACAGTACTTAATTGTAGAAGCTATTTGCCTCTGATACCAGCAATCGGTTATTCGTTCCTTTAGATGGTGAATATCGAGAATTCCCGTCCTACCGTACACCGCTTTTTCCAATTGACTTCAAACGAAGTAGTCCATTGAGTTCAAATCTGGACTACAAGATGGCTATAAATTCGGTTCTATGAATTGAGTACAATTGAGTTGAAAATATTTTATTGCTTGTGAATTTTACCCCTCGGCACGATGTAATAATTGCATAGAGCAATAATTTAGCATTACATATTCGATATCAAAAAACTATGTAGCGAGTATCTCGTCACAGTACGATTGGGCATTTAATCTTATACTCCGTTCTATAAATATTAAAGTAGTTTTCCCATTTTTCTTTTGATTACTTTTTTTTAAATTGCATGTAAGACACTATTCGATAGAATAGATGCGAAAGAATTAGAAGATAAGAAAGAAAATTACTATCGCACCAAACGACACAAGCAATAAGGTATCGCCAGCTCAACTGTCCTGATTTCATAGAATCGAATTTATTCAGCCACCTTACTGTCCAGACTTGAACCCAGTGAATTATTTCGTTTGGAGTCAGTTTGACAAAACGGTGGTTGGGGAAACGCTGAAACGTCTTGGTAGTCAAAAATTCTCTTTTCATCAGCACAATATGGCTCCATGCATTGTTATGGCAAAGGGCCCTGGGGTGCTTGATCTCTCGGCAGACGCCTGCAACTCTTTTTGTTCCTTTACATTAAGTCTGGCATGAAAGGAACCCATTTTGGAATCGTTGAAAACGTCCAAGCCGCTGTAATGAGGGCATTGAACAATGTCTGCGTTGAGTACTTCCAAAACTATTATGGAGAATGACAGAAACGTTGAACGCGATGTATAGGCCCTCAAGGAGATTACGTTGAAAAGTGCTAAGTGTATTTAAATCTAACTTCAATACAAAATTTTTTCCAAAATCTTGCTCATTTCCTTTGAGACAGGCTATGTATATGAATTGCACTATTTGGCCTTTAAGTGAATGAACAATGTTTCAAATCGATATATTTTATCTGCTTGGAAATCTGCTTCGAGTGGAAGAAACATAATTTCATTTTTCCACTCTAGAGCCCGTTCTATATTAAATGTCCAACATTAATAACTTATGTGTTATTAATAATATTTAATTTGTCACTGATTAAATTGGTACAGTTGACCAGAAAAATTACAGGTTACATTCTCAAATTATTTTTATACAGCATATTATTTTTAAATGGAACATCCTGTATATACGTACCATTACTGATTGCAAATCAATTTCTGAATAAAAAGCTTCTTGCGTACTAAGATTGCGCTGAAGCCGGAAAATGATGATTAATTGCATTCTTGATTTTAAACGGAATGCTCTTCAGGCAACAAAAGCTGTGTAAAATAATGCTCTCGTACACTTGGCACTGGCTTTTATAGCTAAACAGGATGGCGCACCTGCTCCTTTCTATTGAACACACGCAATTATCAACTTCGAATTACCAGTTTTAGCGATTAACGGATAGAATGAATGCACTTATATATGGTGACTTACCTTCCCGGTTACCAGATCTAATCATACTTGATTTGCTTTTGTGGGTTTGTTATTTAAAAGACAAAATTTGCAAATATACAGGGTGAATCATAATTAGTGTTCAATATTTCAACAGTCGATTATCTGATCGAAAATATGGAAAAAAGTTCATATAAACATAGGTCGAAAATGCTTCGTTTCTGAGATACAGGGTGTTACACTCCAAAAAAAAAGAACATTTCTTTATTTTTTAACTTCCAAACGGCATAAGATTTTTTAACCAATTTTGATATACGAGTTTAGCATATTGGTAGGCTTAATCCAAAAAATTACTAGCTTCAAACATTCACCAGTGGCGGAGATATGGGTGTCCTTTTTATTCCTATAAAATTGTAATGACACATGACACCCTTACCTCGACCACTGATGAATGTTTGAGCTGGTAATTTTTTAAATTAAACCTACCAATATGCTAAACTCGTATACCAAATTGGGTAAAAAAATCTTATGCCGTTTGGAAGTTAAAAAATAAGGAAATGATCTTTTTTTTAAAGTGTAACACCCTGTATCTCAGAAACGAAGCAATTTTGGTCCTATGTTTATATGAACTTTTTTCCATATTTTAGATCAGATAAACGACTGTTGAAATATTGAACACTAATTATGAC
>JABRWK010000264.1:0-28865 GCA_013372445.1 Hypothenemus hampei | reverse complement strand
CAATTATGACAGTAAGTTAAGAGTTAGCGCGTTTTTTAGTTGATTACGAAGTGTTCATTAATTAGACCTTCTTTTCTTTGTTTTTTAGTTAAAGTTTCGGAGTTGTTCATATATTTGCTAATATTCGTGTTTTGTTCAAATAAAAGTAAATTAAAAGTCTGAAGGGTGTGCGGTTTTTTTTTTATTAGCTCGGATATAAGAAATCTTCAGGTGAAGGAACGGCCATATATTGTTCAACAAATATATAGTTTTACATTTAACAGTCTCTTCAAATTTCCCGGTTACTCTTTTTTTACATTTAATATCCCCTTTAGAGCATTTCGTTTTAACAAAAATTGGATGCAATTTGGGAATCGTGACAGTCAAACCTTCATTAACAATAAAAATATTTTATTGTATTGAATAACGTAATTCATTTGTTTTTAATAATGGCAGACTGTCTACCATCGAACTGTCCAATGGATTTTACTGTTAAAATACAATTGTAACCCTATATTGAAATTTGGCGTATACTTAATACGAGAATCATATACAGTGATAGGTGAAAGTCTGGAATAAAATTAATATCTTTTCAACCGTTAACATAAAAAAGAAATGCTTACACACGTGTGTTGATTTTGAATTGCATGTATTTTTTAGCAATAAAATTATGTTTTCCTTTAACCTCTTAGCTGCAATTTTACCGAACTTTTTTTCTAATGGAAACACGTATTTTTTATTTGATTTTTGGATTCTGCTTCAAATTCTAAGTATTTTTCATGTACCATGTCCTACGCCTAATTCCAAGAGTTGTCGAAAAATACACGATTGAACATATGAATAATTAAGTACTTACATAGCAATAACTAAGACCTTGAGCATTTGCGGCCAAAATCCTCGTAAATTTACTTTTTTCAATGCTAACGTTTCTGAACACATTTAACCACTAAATTTTGGGGTTGATATTTAAAAAAATGACAATGACGCCCTTGCAAAAAACAGAAAACAGAAAATGACTATCAAAAAACGTTCTCATTGAAAAAAAAAATTTACGTGTCCGAGGATTTTGGCCGCGAAGGCTCGGGGCCTTAGTTATTGATATGTTCAATCGTAAATTTCTCCACAACTGTTGGAATTAGGTATAGCACATGGTACATGAAAAATACTTCGAATTTGAAACGGAATTCAAAAACGAAATAAAAAATATACGGTGAGGTCCAAATGTATGGAATAAATTCATTTAAAATTCAGGGGTTTTTTGGAAAAACGCTCGGACCCATCGATTTTTATTTTCGAATGCGTTTTTTTTGACGGTAACTTCATGTATACCGGGTAACCAAAAACCAAGTTACGACCACTAATTTTTTTTTTTAACTGGAAACCTGTATATTTTATTTCATTTTTGAATTCTCCTTCAAATTCTAAGTACGTACATATAGAATCTATGTTACAGATATATGTATTCATATGTAATTTCAATCGTTAATATTTCAGTAACTATTGAGTTTAGGTATAGGACATGATACATGAAACATACTTAGAATTTGAAGGAGAATTCAAAAATGAAATAAAATATATAGGTTTCCATTTAAAAAAATATAGTTAGTGGTCGTAACTTGATTTTTGGTTACTCTGTATACATGAATTTACCGTCAAAAAAACCGCATTCGAAAATAAAAATCGATGGGTCCAAGCGTTTTTCCAAAAAACAAATCCCTGAATTTTAAATGAATTTATTCCATACATTTGTATGTTTCCAATTGAAAAAAAAGTTGGGTAGGGTCGCAGCTAAGGGGTTGAAAGAAAACATATCATTTTATTGCCAAAAAATATGTACAATTCAAAATCAATTCACGTATGTAACCGTTCCTTTTTTAAGTTACCGGTTGAAAAGATATTAATATTAATCCGGACTTTCGCCTATCCCTGTAATTACAATTTAATACATTTTTTAGAACAGACAACTAAAATTTTTCTTCATTTAGAATCCTTTAATGACCAAGGAGCTCTTGCCGTGCATGGTATGGATTTATGGTGGTTCGTTTCGGGAAGGTTCCTCTCGTCTATATGGGCCCGATCATTTTTTAACTAAAAATGTAGTTATAGTAACGTTCAATTATCGTTTAGGCATTTTCGGTAAGAGTGCTTTTGTTGTAACTTTTCATTTAATTTGAAAAAAACAAAATAAACATAATGAAACGAAGGTTTCTTAAGTACCGAAGACGATGTGGCAACTGGCAATTATGGTCTGAAAGACGTACTTTTAGTACTTAAATGGGTGAAGGGCAACATAATAAAATTCGGTGGCGACCCTAGTAAAATAACAGTATTTGGCGAGAGTGCCGGGGCTGCAATTGTCGGATATCTAATGATATCTGTACAGTCCAAGGATCTTTTCCAGCAAGCCATTTTGCAAAGCGGTTCTCCATTGTGTCCGTGGGCCTTGCATCGGAACCCTAAAAAGGTAAAATATTGGTCCCCATCCAGTATACATATTTTGATTGGAGAGAAAAAATAAAAAAACAATGCTTCCAGGTAGCCTTTGATTTAGGACTCGCCCTAGGATACTCAACAAGCAGTACCGTAAAACTGGTAAAGTTTCTTCGAAATATTGATCTGGCTAAGGAAACCACCGCCTTGTTGAACGTAAATTTTGTGGTGGGTAAAGATTTTGCAGAAAAATCTTAAATAAATAAAATCTTTTAAAGAACTTTGCAGAAATATTTAACAATGGAGGTCCGTTCGGTCCAGTATTGGAACCTGCTGGACCCACGGCTTTTTTGACCAAAAATAGTTATGAGATACTGAAAAATGGCAATTTTCATCACATTCCTGTTATTATAGGCCTGAATACACAGGAAAGTAAATTTTTTAATTCGTGTAAGAAAACAGAAACGAACAATTCAGTTTAGTATTTTTTGTTTCTTTTTCTGTAAATGTCTCCTTTTTTAGTGTTTGCCCTAATACGACCATTGCTCCTCATATTTGACGTCAGTCCCAGTTCACTCGCGCGACCGGCCATGAACATAAACCCCCAAGATAAACGAATATTTGGTACCAACATTCGAGAGCACTATTTTAAATCGAAGAGCTTCTTTAATGCTGACACCGAGGAATTCGCCGATGTAAGTGTGTCATTTCGTTTGTTAGACCACTCTGTATATGAGCTGTTTTTGTCCAGTTCTTTAGCGATGATCAATTCGTACGTCCCGTCATTGAAACCGTGCAACTCTTGTCCAAGCGCGTGCCAGTGTACTTTTACGTGTATGACTACGAGGGCACTTTAGGCAAACAATTTTTGAAACTCTTTTCAGTCGACGATGAACGTATCAAGGGAGTAGCACACGCTACTGAATTATTATACATGTTTCAAATGAAATTTAAAGAAATTGATAGATTTAGAAATGCTGAAGAAGTATTAGTTTCTAGACGTTTGGTGACTCTGTGGACCAACTTTGCCAAGTACAGGTCGGTTTGTATTGGCATCAAGAATTAACCTTCAATTCTTTTTTCTTTTATGTTGAAGCAATCCAACTCCTGTGCAGGATAAGCTGTTTGATGATATAATGTGGCCTCAGGCAAGTGTCAAGAATACCAATTATTATTACATCGGCAGGAATATTTCTACTGGAGTCAACTTTAAAGAGAGGAACATGCAATTTTGGGAAACCCTGTATAAAAATTACTCCAAAGGCCCTATAGGAACGTACTAATTTGAACTGACTTTATATTTTATTTTTGTTAATATTCATTTTTTTTCTTTGTCACATTTACTTAACCGATTTGGAAGGTTTTTTTGTTTTTATTTTTCGAGAATAGTTGGAAGTGACAATCGCAAAATCATATAATTATTAATAAATAATATTCGTATAATTATTAATAATAATGGACATGTTATCATTTTTGGTGCTGTTTTCATGCATGCTACGTACAAAAATAATGACGGAAAAATTGCCATCACATATTGGCAATGTTTTTGGTTGGATATAATTTTGCCAGAAATTTTCAGTGTTTTGGATTTTCTTCTTTAAATTGAACCTTAAAGTCGCCTAAAAGTTTGAGAATTTCTAGACAAATTTTTAATTTTTGACAGTTTTGCTATTCATAACTAGGACTGTTACAAAATGTTCAAAGTTTAACGAATTTTAGAGAATTTCTAGAATTTTTTTAATTAGCTCGATAGAAGAACATGAAATTTGAAATATTATCTTTAATTAAAAAAAAATTAAGCTTCTGCAATTTTTTTTGTGTAAGTTAGAGCACTCTATATCTTTTCCTGGCATTTAATTCCTTAACTTCAAGAGCAAATGTAATTTCTGAATAAATGGAATTTTCTTGCCATCTCTAGTTATTTTTGTCGAGGATGTTCCTGATTTGGATTGTGTTTTAAAAAAGGAATAATCTATTTCCTGACTAAAGATAGAAGAAAAGTGGCTTACAGGGTCAAAGATCGATATTTAAAAAACAAGCTTAATTGGCAGTAGAAATTGACGAGTTTAAAGTTCATCATAAAAAAATAAAAAGAGAGTTTTGACAAAATTATACTCAACGCAAAAGATTGCCAACATTTGAGGGCAATTTTTCCATTCAGCATGTATTTGAGTTAACAATCAATAACGGATTTTATAACTAATTCCTTTGCAAATAATCTAATTGAATCCAAAATGTCATCAGCCATTGTTTGCAGATCATCATCTCCATTAATCAGTCTTTTATCCATTGATAGTCCGATTTGAAATTTATTGTCATAGGTCAGGAATGCCACTGTTATCGCTGGAAATAACTATAAATTATTTATACAAAGCCAGTTTAAGCCAGTCTCACCAGTCCCGTGGAAGTTTGGAAAAATCGGTACGATTTGTTCCAGAATGCAACTGCCAAACATGGGAATTTTATCGCTTCCAGGCACGTTCGTCATTAGAAAATTAATCGAGTTACAATCTCTGGATAGAGGATCGAATAGATGAAGTGGAAAAGCGCCTAATATGTGACCAACAAACAAACGCAAAATCTGAAATATCTTTATTCTGGATAAAGTTCTAAATAAACAATCTGGAAAGTCTTGCCAAGGCGTTTGAATAATTGAAATACTTAGTCAGTTTTTCTTTGACTCGGTCTAAGGTATCCAGAAAAGTATCCGAATTGTGAATGGGCAACTCGAAATGACCCCCACTAGCGTTATTTTCCAAAACTACTGGACTGGAGAGATTGAATTTTGGTAGTTGTAACAGAAATGAAATAGTGCCTGGAATGAAACTTGGAACCTCCATTGAGGACTTCTAAAAAGGTCTAATTAATTTTCCAAAGAAACAAACCAATAATCTGTTCTATAATACTTTTTTCAGGTAATTCGTTAAACTGACTGATAGGGCCGTATTTAAAACAGCAAAAAAGGATGATTTCGTATGGTTTTTAATTAATTTAACCAATGGCACGCACTCGACACGTTCCTCACTAGTCCAACTAATCACTTTGTCCTTTGAATAGTTGCATCTCCGAGAGGCCGAACGCCAAATTATTCTTGGTCTACTGTACAAGTCATTGAGTCGGCCTAAGGTTATGAATGCAACTTCTAAAATAAGCCCCAGGTTTGTCTTTAAATTAATAATCAGTCAGGAAAAGACCAGATCCTTTAACACTCATGGCTCACTTACGAGATAATACTTGAAAGTTTCCTTGAAGGATTTCCTCCTGGCGGGACGTTTGGAAAACTTGCGGGCAATTTCCTCGCAATAATTTTGAGTGTTACCACCAAAAATTTGAAGCAACAGCGCAAATAGAGAAGTAGCATCCCCTACGCAGTGATGAAACCTGACAACGATGGCATAGCGAAGAAACCCGTCCTAATAAAACGGAAAATTAATTGAAAATTCCACTGTCTAAACGCCAAAGACATCTTGAAACGCTTGGATGTTTGTGACAATTTGGCAGCATCGTATTAGTTCCAATAAAGAAGTAGTAGGAATAATAGTAGATAGGTGTAGAGAATTTTTTCCAATATGACAACACTACTTTTAGTTACAGAGTGATTTAGAGTATATAATACATTAAGTTTTAAACGGAAAACGACTGAAAATTTGGTTTTGTTTTAATTCACTTGAACTAATTTAAATGAGACAGTAGTGTTGCCGCTTCCATTGAAAAGTAGTAACTACTTTGTTATTTTAAATAGGAAGCAATATAAGGAGTTCTATTTCAAAACTTGATAAATCGACTTACATGTCTTCATTATGAGCAGTTTTGAAATGGAATTTCTTATATATGTATACGTATTCAGTTCTATTAGAAAAATTGGCGCTGTATCAAATAGAGTGTGCGTGTAAATTAATGTTAAGCCTATAATTGGTAAGTTTCGTTTTTAATAGAGAACCCTGTATTGTGTTGGAGAATCTTGAAAATTCAGATGAATTGGAATAAAATTAAATTTTCGGGATAATCTACGAACCGTTCTCATGCCTAATATACTAGCGAATCACCCCGTTTATATTTCAATGGACCCAAATATACATCTATTTTAGAGTAGTAGTAGTAGTAATAGTAGTAGTGTTAGTAGTAAAGTATTTTTTTCAAGATTTGACAACACTGTTTTTAACTTACATTTTTCTTAGCCAAAATGGGAGTTTCAGCCACATGAATGTCCCATAAAATCGTATCGTTCCTAGGTTGGGTTTTATTGGCAATTTCACCAGTGACTGTCTTCAACGTTCGTTCATTAAACAGAACATTTCTGGGAATGTTTATTCTAAATAGAACGTCGTTGACACAACAGCCATTTCGGATCCAGAACGAGTGTCCAGCAAAAGTTCCAGTGTTTCCAGTCAATTTCGGATACAATTCCGGATTATCAAAGATCTAATATCAAATAAAAACATGATTTCTCTTCTGTTCAGTGACAAAAATGGAAATCGGACTTACTTTTTCTCTAAGAGTGCTTTCAACCAAATCGTAAATATCAATGGGCCTTTGACTTTTCACATACATTGTCGCCATGATACTACATTTGGAGGCCAAACTGAGAAAAAACGAATCGGAGATGGTCACCAGACCACCGTATTTGTCTTTAAACTTTAATTTCAAAATTAAATGGATAATTACACGATAAACAATTGCCATAATTAGTAGAGGAATGAGAAAAATCCAGAAAAAGACACTTAAAAGTATCCATTTTGAGTATTTAAAGGTCTGTTTACAGTAGAAAATTACCTAGGGAATAAACAAGAAAACAGCCTTTGGTTTTTTGTGTGTGCGAATATTACCTTGTGCTTACCGTTTTGCTTGCCAATAGATTCATTTTTTTTTGTACTGTTGATATTTTGTCACTTTTCTAATTAACATGGATCAGTTGTGCTTTGATTAGGTTTTTTAACTGACATTTTATTTACAAATTTCCAATTTGACATTATTTTTTGCCATTGACCTCCTTTAAGTATCATCCTTAGTCAGCAACTTGTAATGATATAGTCTACAGGGTGTTTTCAATGTTGAGGCATTTTTATTTTAACAGAAAAATTGTTAAAAATAAATCATTTCACCGGAAATAACCTAAATATATCTAAAATTGACAAAAAAATTATAATATTCAAAGGTGAACAAAACTAGTATGAAAACATCGCGGTTTCAATACTTTCGATTGTTTTACCTTTGTTTAATTTTCACAGTTATTTTTCTATCAAAATGGCTGTGGTAAGACGAGTTTGGATGTGGTAAAGTTAAACATTAGGTACTACTAACTTTTCATCTCTAACTGACATAAGAAAGCCTTGGCGAAAAAAGTGTACCATATTTGCTTGGTAAGGAAAAGCGTTCAACCTTTTTTTCCTCTGTAGCAAAATGAACAGTATGAATAAAAATATAGTATGAATTTTTATTTAATGCTTTATAGCAAAAGCTATGGTTTACTTGAACAGTAATTAGCTTTAGCTTAAACTACATAATAAATTTAAACTATATATGTGCCCGTTCTATTCAATTTTTTCCAGTTAAGGCTAAAGTGGGCGAGAATAAAATATATCATTTACCGTAAATTTAAAGTAAACAGTAACTAATATTTCAATATATTTTTTTTTTAATTATTAATTACTACACTAAATTTACAGTAAATAATATATTTTATTCTCGCCCACTTTAGCCTTAACTGGAAAAAATTGAATAGAACGGGCACATATATAGTTTAAATTTATTATATAGTTTAAGCTAAAGCTAATTACTGTTCAAGTAAACCATAGCTTTTGCTATAAAGCATTAAATAAAAATTCATACTATATTTTTATTCATACTGTTCATTTTGCTACAGAGGAAAAAAAGGTTGAACGCTTTTCCTTACCAAGCAAATATGGTACACTTTTTTCGCCAAGGCTTTCTTATGTCAGTTAGAGATGAAAAGTTAGTAGTACCTAATGTTTAACTTTACCACATCCAAACTCGTCTTACCACAGCCATTTTGATAGAAAAATAACTGTGAAAATTAAACAAAGGTAAAACAATCGAAAGTATTGAAACCGCGATGTTTTCATACTAGTTTTGTTCACCTTTGAATATTATAATTTTTTTGTCAATTTTAGATATATTTAGGTTATTTCCGGTGAAATGATTTATTTTTAACAATTTTTCTGTTAAAATAAAAATGCCTCAACATTGAAAACACCCTGTAGACTATATCATTACAAGTTGCTGACTAAGGATGATACTTAAAGGAGGTCAATGGCAAAAAATAATGTCAAATTGGAAAT
Organism: Hypothenemus hampei; assembly: GCA_013372445.1. Lineage (NCBI taxonomy): Eukaryota > Metazoa > Arthropoda > Insecta > Coleoptera > Curculionidae > Hypothenemus > Hypothenemus hampei. The sequence continues at coordinate 20,157 of JABRWK010000264.1, read as the reverse complement.
TTGTAAATAAAATGTCAGTTAAAAAACCTAATCAAAGCACAACTGATCCATGTTAATTAGAAAAGTGACAAAATATCAACAGTACAAAAAAAAATGAATCTATTGGCAAGCAAAACGGTAAGCACAAGGTAATATTCGCACACACAAAAAACCAAAGGCTGTTTTCTTGTTTATTCCCTAGGTAATTTTCTACTGTAAACAGACCTTTAAATACTCAAAATGGATACTTTTAAGTGTCTTTTTCTGGATTTTTCTCATTCCTCTACTAATTATGGCAATTGTTTATCGTGTAATTATCCATTTAATTTTGAAATTAAAGTTTAAAGACAAATACGGTGGTCTGGTGACCATCTCCGATTCGTTTTTTCTCAGTTTGGCCTCCAAATGTAGTATCATGGCGACAATGTATGTGAAAAGTCAAAGGCCCATTGATATTTACGATTTGGTTGAAAGCACTCTTAGAGAAAAAGTAAGTCCGATTTCCATTTTTGTCACTGAACAGAAGAGAAATCATGTTTTTATTTGATATTAGATCTTTGATAATCCGGAATTGTATCCGAAATTGACTGGAAACACTGGAACTTTTGCTGGACACTCGTTCTGGATCCGAAATGGCTGTTGTGTCAACGACGTTCTATTTAGAATAAACATTCCCAGAAATGTTCTGTTTAATGAACGAACGTTGAAGACAGTCACTGGTGAAATTGCCAATAAAACCCAACCTAGGAACGATACGATTTTATGGGACATTCATGTGGCTGAAACTCCCATTTTGGCTAAGAAAAATGTAAGTTAAAAACAGTGTTGTCAAATCTTGAAAAAAATACTTTACTACTAACACTACTACTATTACTACTACTACTACTCTAAAATAGATGTATATTTGGGTCCATTGAAATATAAACGGGGTGATTCGCTAGTATATTAGGCATGAGAACGGTTCGTAGATTATCCCGAAAATTTAATTTTATTCCAATTCATCTGAATTTTCAAGATTCTCCAACACAATACAGGGTTCTCTATTAAAAACGAAACTTACCAATTATAGGCTTAACATTAATTTACACGCACACTCTATTTGATACAGCGCCAATTTTTCTAATAGAACTGAATACGTATACATATATAAGAAATTCCATTTCAAAACTGCTCATAATGAAGACATGTAAGTCGATTTATCAAGTTTTGAAATAGAACTCCTTATATTGCTTCCTATTTAAAATAACAAAGTAGTTACTACTTTTCAATGGAAGCGGCAACACTACTGTCTCATTTAAATTAGTTCAAGTGAATTAAAACAAAACCAAATTTTCAGTCGTTTTCCGTTTAAAACTTAATGTATTATATACTCTAAATCACTCTGTAACTAAAAGTAGTGTTGTCATATTGGAAAAAATTCTCTACACCTATCTACTATTATTCCTACTACTTCTTTATTGGAACTAATACGATGCTGCCAAATTGTCACAAACATCCAAGCGTTTCAAGATGTCTTTGGCGTTTAGACAGTGGAATTTTCAATTAATTTTCCGTTTTATTAGGACGGGTTTCTTCGCTATGCCATCGTTGTCAGGTTTCATCACTGCGTAGGGGATGCTACTTCTCTATTTGCGCTGTTGCTTCAAATTTTTGGTGGTAACACTCAAAATTATTGCGAGGAAATTGCCCGCAAGTTTTCCAAACGTCCCGCCAGGAGGAAATCCTTCAAGGAAACTTTCAAGTATTATCTCGTAAGTGAGCCATGAGTGTTAAAGGATCTGGTCTTTTCCTGACTGATTATTAATTTAAAGACAAACCTGGGGCTTATTTTAGAAGTTGCATTCATAACCTTAGGCCGACTCAATGACTTGTACAGTAGACCAAGAATAATTTGGCGTTCGGCCTCTCGGAGATGCAACTATTCAAAGGACAAAGTGATTAGTTGGACTAGTGAGGAACGTGTCGAGTGCGTGCCATTGGTTAAATTAATTAAAAACCATACGAAATCATCCTTTTTTGCTGTTTTAAATACGGCCCTATCAGTCAGTTTAACGAATTACCTGAAAAAAGTATTATAGAACAGATTATTGGTTTGTTTCTTTGGAAAATTAATTAGACCTTTTTAGAAGTCCTCAATGGAGGTTCCAAGTTTCATTCCAGGCACTATTTCATTTCTGTTACAACTACCAAAATTCAATCTCTCCAGTCCAGTAGTTTTGGAAAATAACGCTAGTGGGGGTCATTTCGAGTTGCCCATTCACAATTCGGATACTTTTCTGGATACCTTAGACCGAGTCAAAGAAAAACTGACTAAGTATTTCAATTATTCAAACGCCTTGGCAAGACTTTCCAGATTGTTTATTTAGAACTTTATCCAGAATAAAGATATTTCAGATTTTGCGTTTGTTTGTTGGTCACATATTAGGCGCTTTTCCACTTCATCTATTCGATCCTCTATCCAGAGATTGTAACTCGATTAATTTTCTAATGACGAACGTGCCTGGAAGCGATAAAATTCCCATGTTTGGCAGTTGCATTCTGGAACAAATCGTACCGATTTTTCCAAACTTCCACGGGACTGGTGAGACTGGCTTAAACTGGCTTTGTATAAATAATTTATAGTTATTTCCAGCGATAACAGTGGCATTCCTGACCTATGACAATAAATTTCAAATCGGACTATCAATGGATAAAAGACTGATTAATGGAGATGATGATCTGCAAACAATGGCTGATGACATTTTGGATTCAATTAGATTATTTGCAAAGGAATTAGTTATAAAATCCGTTATTGATTGTTAACTCAAATACATGCTGAATGGAAAAATTGCCCTCAAATGTTGGCAATCTTTTGCGTTGAGTATAATTTTGTCAAAACTCTCTTTTATTTTTTTATGATGAACTTTAAACTCGTCAATTTCTACTGCCAATTAAGCTTGTTTTTTAAATATCGATCTTTGACCCTGTAAGCCACTTTTCTTCTATCTTTAGTCAGGAAATAGATTATTCCTTTTTTAAAACACAATCCAAATCAGGAACATCCTCGACAAAAATAACTAGAGATGGCAAGAAAATTCCATTTATTCAGAAATTACATTTGCTCTTGAAGTTAAGGAATTAAATGCCAGGAAAAGATATAGAGTGCTCTAACTTACACAAAAAAAATTGCAGAAGCTTAATTTTTTTTTAATTAAAGATAATATTTCAAATTTCATGTTCTTCTATCGAGCTAATTAAAAAAATTCTAGAAATTCTCTAAAATTCGTTAAACTTTGAACATTTTGTAACAGTCCTAGTTATGAATAGCAAAACTGTCAAAAATTAAAAATTTGTCTAGAAATTCTCAAACTTTTAGGCGACTTTAAGGTTCAATTTAAAGAAGAAAATCCAAAACACTGAAAATTTCTGGCAAAATTATATCCAACCAAAAACATTGCCAATATGTGATGGCAATTTTTCCGTCATTATTTTTGTACGTAGCATGCATGAAAACAGCACCAAAAATGATAACATGTCCATTATTATTAATAATTATACGAATATTATTTATTAATAATTATATGATTTTGCGATTGTCACTTCCAACTATTCTCGAAAAATAAAAACAAAAAAACCTTCCAAATCGGTTAAGTAAATGTGACAAAGAAAAAAAATGAATATTAACAAAAATAAAATATAAAGTCAGTTCAAATTAGTACGTTCCTATAGGGCCTTTGGAGTAATTTTTATACAGGGTTTCCCAAAATTGCATGTTCCTCTCTTTAAAGTTGACTCCAGTAGAAATATTCCTGCCGATGTAATAATAATTGGTATTCTTGACACTTGCCTGAGGCCACATTATATCATCAAACAGCTTATCCTGCACAGGAGTTGGATTGCTTCAACATAAAAGAAAAAAGAATTGAAGGTTAATTCTTGATGCCAATACAAACCGACCTGTACTTGGCAAAGTTGGTCCACAGAGTCACCAAACGTCTAGAAACTAATACTTCTTCAGCATTTCTAAATCTATCAATTTCTTTAAATTTCATTTGAAACATGTATAATAATTCAGTAGCGTGTGCTACTCCCTTGATACGTTCATCGTCGACTGAAAAGAGTTTCAAAAATTGTTTGCCTAAAGTGCCCTCGTAGTCATACACGTAAAAGTACACTGGCACGCGCTTGGACAAGAGTTGCACGGTTTCAATGACGGGACGTACGAATTGATCATCGCTAAAGAACTGGACAAAAACAGCTCATATACAGAGTGGTCTAACAAACGAAATGACACACTTACATCGGCGAATTCCTCGGTGTCAGCATTAAAGAAGCTCTTCGATTTAAAATAGTGCTCTCGAATGTTGGTACCAAATATTCGTTTATCTTGGGGGTTTATGTTCATGGCCGGTCGCGCGAGTGAACTGGGACTGACGTCAAATATGAGGAGCAATGGTCGTATTAGGGCAAACACTAAAAAAGGAGACATTTACAGAAAAAGAAACAAAAAATACTAAACTGAATTGTTCGTTTCTGTTTTCTTACACGAATTAAAAAATTTACTTTCCTGTGTATTCAGGCCTATAATAACAGGAATGTGATGAAAATTGCCATTTTTCAGTATCTCATAACTATTTTTGGTCAAAAAAGCCGTGGGTCCAGCAGGTTCCAATACTGGACCGAACGGACCTCCATTGTTAAATATTTCTGCAAAGTTCTTTAAAAGATTTTATTTATTTAAGATTTTTCTGCAAAATCTTTACCCACCACAAAATTTACGTTCAACAAGGCGGTGGTTTCCTTAGCCAGATCAATATTTCGAAGAAACTTTACCAGTTTTACGGTACTGCTTGTTGAGTATCCTAGGGCGAGTCCTAAATCAAAGGCTACCTGGAAGCATTGTTTTTTTATTTTTTCTCTCCAATCAAAATATGTATACTGGATGGGGACCAATATTTTACCTTTTTAGGGTTCCGATGCAAGGCCCACGGACACAATGGAGAACCGCTTTGCAAAATGGCTTGCTGGAAAAGATCCTTGGACTGTACAGATATCATTAGATATCCGACAATTGCAGCCCCGGCACTCTCGCCAAATACTGTTATTTTACTAGGGTCGCCACCGAATTTTATTATGTTGCCCTTCACCCATTTAAGTACTAAAAGTACGTCTTTCAGACCATAATTGCCAGTTGCCACATCGTCTTCGGTACTTAAGAAACCTTCGTTTCATTATGTTTATTTTGTTTTTTTCAAATTAAATGAAAAGTTACAACAAAAGCACTCTTACCGAAAATGCCTAAACGATAATTGAACGTTACTATAACTACATTTTTAGTTAAAAAATGATCGGGCCCATATAGACGAGAGGAACCTTCCCGAAACGAACCACCATAAATCCATACCATGCACGGCAAGAGCTCCTTGGTCATTAAAGGATTCTAAATGAAGAAAAATTTTAGTTGTCTGTTCTAAAAAATGTATTAAATTGTAATTACAGGGATAGGCGAAAGTCCGGATTAATATTAATATCTTTTCAACCGGTAACTTAAAAAAGGAACGGTTACATACGTGAATTGATTTTGAATTGTACATATTTTTTGGCAATAAAATGATATGTTTTCTTTCAACCCCTTAGCTGCGACCCTACCCAACTTTTTTTTCAATTGGAAACATACAAATGTATGGAATAAATTCATTTAAAATTCAGGGATTTGTTTTTTGGAAAAACGCTTGGACCCATCGATTTTTATTTTCGAATGCGGTTTTTTTGACGGTAAATTCATGTATACAGAGTAACCAAAAATCAAGTTACGACCACTAACTATATTTTTTAAATGGAAACCTATATATTTTATTTCATTTTTGAATTCTCCTTCAAATTCTAAGTATGTTTCATGTATCATGTCCTATACCTAAACTCAATAGTTACTGAAATATTAACGATTGAAATTACATATGAATACATATATCTGTAACATAGATTCTATATGTACGTACTTAGAATTTGAAGGAGAATTCAAAAATGAAATAAAATATACAGGTTTCCAGTTAAAAAAAAATTAGTGGTCGTAACTTGGTTTTTGGTTACCCGGTATACATGAAGTTACCGTCAAAAAAAACGCATTCGAAAATAAAAATCGATGGGTCCGAGCGTTTTTCCAAAAAACCCCTGAATTTTAAATGAATTTATTCCATACATTTGGACCTCACCGTATATTTTTTATTTCGTTTTTGAATTCCGTTTCAAATTCGAAGTATTTTTCATGTACCATGTGCTATACCTAATTCCAACAGTTGTGGAGAAATTTACGATTGAACATATCAATAACTAAGGCCCCGAGCCTTCGCGGCCAAAATCCTCGGACACGTAAATTTTTTTTTTCAATGAGAACGTTTTTTGATAGTCATTTTCTGTTTTCTGTTTTTTGCAAGGGCGTCATTGTCATTTTTTTAAATATCAACCCCAAAATTTAGTGGTTAAATGTGTTCAGAAACGTTAGCATTGAAAAAAGTAAATTTACGAGGATTTTGGCCGCAAATGCTCAAGGTCTTAGTTATTGCTATGTAAGTACTTAATTATTCATATGTTCAATCGTGTATTTTTCGACAACTCTTGGAATTAGGCGTAGGACATGGTACATGAAAAATACTTAGAATTTGAAGCAGAATCCAAAAATCAAATAAAAAATACGTGTTTCCATTAGAAAAAAAGTTCGGTAAAATTGCAGCTAAGAGGTTAAAGGAAAACATAATTTTATTGCTAAAAAATACATGCAATTCAAAATCAACACACGTGTGTAAGCATTTCTTTTTTATGTTAACGGTTGAAAAGATATTAATTTTATTCCAGACTTTCACCTATCACTGTATATGATTCTCGTATTAAGTATACGCCAAATTTCAATATAGGGTTACAATTGTATTTTAACAGTAAAATCCATTGGACAGTTCGATGGTAGACAGTCTGCCATTATTAAAAACAAATGAATTACGTTATTCAATACAATAAAATATTTTTATTGTTAATGAAGGTTTGACTGTCACGATTCCCAAATTGCATCCAATTTTTGTTAAAACGAAATGCTCTAAAGGGGATATTAAATGTAAAAAAAGAGTAACCGGGAAATTTGAAGAGACTGTTAAATGTAAAACTATATATTTGTTGAACAATATATGGCCGTTCCTTCACCTGAAGATTTCTTATATCCGAGCTAATAAAAAAAAAACCGCACACCCTTCAGACTTTTAATTTACTTTTATTTGAACAAAACACGAATATTAGCAAATATATGAACAACTCCGAAACTTTAACTAAAAAACAAAGAAAAGAAGGTCTAATTAATGAACACTTCGTAATCAACTAAAAAACGCGCTAACTCTTAACTTACTGTCATAATTGTCATTGTCAATAGACAACAACACAAAAAAACATTACTACCAACTTAACATTTTTGTCTTATTGTAGCAGAGTGGTTTCATTGTATGTATTTTATTTTAACACTATTGATACGTCATGTTCATCCAGGTTATTTAATAGAAAACATCATGACGAATTTGCCAGGGAGTTTATGGGCCGAATGTTCGGAAATATTCGTTCGGCCTTGCATCCAAAAATCGAACAAATTTGAAAAAGTATTTTTACAAATATTGCGTCGTCTTGCCTACCAAAGCCAACTGATTCAACACAACTGAAGTCCACAGACCATGACCAGCGAAGAAACTTGGATATTTGGAACTATGAAGAACAAGTGAACGGTGAGCTTTCTAATAAAAGTGATGAGCCTCATTTTTATTACTTGACGGCTTTATAAAGAAGCAAAATTGACGCATTTGGAATAACGAACATCCATATATGTAATATGTGAAAGTTTTTCTCATGAAACATGTATCAGAAGTGTTTCATATGGATTTTGGGTTAGAGATATCATTGGGCCATTTTTCTTCGAAGACGCTGCCGGGAATGCTCAAACAGCCAATAGGCAATGATAGTTCTCCTAAAATTACAATGTATGGGTTTACGGCTCGCCTGTAGAATCTCACTTTTACTGACTTAGAACCTTTGGAATATTTCAATTGATCGAGTCAAATATGCTGTACCAGACTATCTGTTACCAACATGGGGTATGTATATTGCAGTCATATTTTATGTATGATCGGTAAGATATGTATGAATTAGAACCCCAGTGGTGAAAGAATTAAAATATGAAAATATCTATTCTCTATTATAGTGTTTTTAAAGATCTCGAGGGCGCGATGTGGTTCCAGTAGGAGTGCTACTTTCCACACATCATGTGAAACAATGGCATTGTCGCTCCATGATCGTATTGTAATCTCCTACTCTGGTCGCATAGATTATGCCATTTAGCACCATTGAGTTTCTTTCCCTGAGAATTATTATTTAAAGTCGTCAGTTTATGTCAACAAGCCTATGTCCCCTTAAACCTTGAAGGAAGAAATTAGATTGAAATCGAGCTTTAGAATCAAACTGTGTAATTAAAAATTTCGTCAATGGAACGTAAATATGGGTAGGCCCAGCAAAGCCAAAGAAAAAATCTGTTGTTCCATACATAATTCCTACATATCTACTGTATATACTGAAATCATTTTTGGATATTGATATTTCGAGATCTTTTCTCCAATATCTTATTTATTTTATTTAAAAAACTATAATTTTCCGTCGTGATTTGAATACCCTGTAATCATGGATTGTGTGTTTTCTAAGAAATACTTACTTTTGGAGCGTAAACATTCAAATACAAACAATCTTCCTGGCCAGTAACGAAGTAATTAGTTTGTCTTAAAACGAGTTGGACGCAGTCAGGACCGTGCTGGGTCGCATTTAAAATGCCCTTCCATCTCGTATATGGCACTGGATCCTGTAAAGAAAAATATATATGTAGTTTTAACATTACATGGTTTTCAAATACCAAAACGACCACCTTAAATCTCCTGACACCAATTGGTGGAAGTGCGTATGGAATTCCTTGAAAATTGTAGTATTTTTCGCCATTCTCAAGCCATTTCACATTTCCCTGGATAATGCCAGAATGCAGTTCAATTCGTGGAAAATCCTAAGTGAAATAATGATTGGTTTTCTAATAATGTTTACACTGTTTAAAGTGACACTTACTTTGTCTGCCTTATTACATTCAAAACAAAAAATAACAAACAAATATATCAAATGATTGTTAACAATTGAATGGTTAAATCGAACCATCTGAGTAGGGACTGAAAACTAAATGTTATTAAAGAAAATAGGATGTCGACTTTTGGTACGTATCAATTTATTCAGTGTGGTCATTTTCGCTCTTGACCATGATCGTGGCACTCTTTTTTAAAGTATTAATAAATAATATACACAACGTCAAAAGTGTCGGACTTCCAGTATTTTGTGAGTTATTGACGTTGTTAATTAAAGTACATTTTTCATTAAAGAATATTTATTTCTGATTTTGTTTCTCGGAATAATAATATTTTTACAAAATTTGAACAATGATAAACGATAATAAGAAAAATATTTCAATTTTTTTAAATATTCAATATAAAAAAAATTATAGAAATCTTTTTTTTCTTTAAACTAAATGTTAATCTCTATGATTTCCTCGTCTATTCACAATCATGTTGACACAATTAAGTGCTTGATTGTCTCTTGGGGGATATCTTTTCATTCCTCTACTGCCGTTACAATTAACTCATCTGTATTTTGATGGAGTGATGCAATCATGAATTGATCTTAAGACAAAATCTCACATGTTTTCTATAGGATTCTGATTTGGGGAGTTTGCTGGCTAAGATAGTTTGGCAATATATTTTTGTTCAAGGAGCCGGTTCTTGTGTGATGTACCCGATGAAGATGAAATACAGTTAATCTGCAGTCCAGATCTGATAATTTTTTGAACTGCAGTTAATTTTTGTACATACACGTATAGGTAACTGACAGTTCTGGTCCAGAAGTTCCATATCTATGACAGACAAAGTTTAAATTTTGATCGTCAGTTCAAATCGCCAGTTCGCAAATTGTAGATTAATTGTAAGTGATTGGACATCATAATGGATAAATGTTGAGCCTGATAACACTGTCGATGTACACTCAACTTGTCATTTGCATAATGGCCTCCAAAATATTACTATTCCTCTTTGATAGGTAGCAACTTCTCGTGTGGAAAATTCAATTTTCCTTGACGAGTCGGTTCTTTCAGACCTCCTACAATTATTATTTTGCAGTCCTATCCTAATTTCATCAGCGAGAATATGATCCACTGTCACCGTTGCAAAAGCCATCCACTGTATAGAAGGAACTTTAAATGCATTCTTTCACGAATATTTGCATGAAATTTTCTTCTAACTGCATAAATCGATAAAACATGTCAAAATACACATTGCAAAGATTCTTAAAACCTGGATCATGTCAATGTCTACGTGTGCATTGGACTACATACCGATCCCCTCTTTCATTTAGTATTCGAGATCGCTCACCACGTGGTCTTCTTTTGGCTGTACCGGCTTTTTCCTACTTTTAAGCAATTCGTACAATAGATGTTCTGGAATCTATAACAATTTTTATATCTGGTAATTTAAATATTTAGTCTCATGTAATACCTCTTATGTCCAAATGTTTATGATGATCTTGTTTATTTACAAAATAACTGAACTTTAAAATAAAAGAAAGATATGGCGTAAATGAATTTACAAACAGCACTGCACAATCCCCAGAATTGGTTATTGCGTGAAAGATAGAAATCATCAACCTAGCCAAGGAAACAATCGAATCTCCAGTTTAGACACTCTGAAGGAGGACAACATTGAGGCTGAGTTGGAAGAATAGATAAAGCTAGAGAGGCCATTCACCCGTTGACGAATGGAAAGAACATAATATGTTAGTATATTATAATCATATATTTAGATCAGTAGCATGACGAAATACAGCGGAGGCCTATTTGAGGAAAGAGTACAATCTACAGAGATGGCCTAGTGATGAATATTTTGTAGTTTGTCGGGAATAGTGACTTGACTGGCAAACAATGCAGGATTTTATGAGGTGAAAAGCTAAAAAGACTTTTGCAGCCATGGCTGATCCTGATCCGGTCCTTCGTATATAAAAATGATCGTGCAACCAGTTACTATATGTATATTTCTGTATATCCAAAATTCGATGAAAACAATAAAACAAAAATACAATACCACTAAAATTGGAGATATTATTCACGGTTTTATTTCTCTTATTTCTTTTCAGATTCTGTAGGAGTGATTTTCAGCATTGATGAATAAAAATATTAATGCTAAGTTAAATGTATGTAGAAGCGGTGCTGCTACATTCTGTGTGAAGAGATTTGTCCTGAATTTAGAACTAAAACGAGAAGTGTCTAATGAACTAAAAGTTCTACACTATCACATCAATACCGACTAATTAGATAGGCTCATCTCTCGAGTACCCCAACAATACTGGTCTTTGTCTCATGAGGTAAGCTGTGTTACATACTCATAAGAATGAATGAACTGGTAAACATCATTGAATAACAATAATTTTTCCACTTTGACCCTGATGTCAACTGGATTTACAGGTATTGTGCGATCCCAGTTTACATCACTCTTAAAAAAAAAACTGTCTGCTTCCTGATACAATATTGCGTTAATTATTTACTCGATATATTTCGCATTCAAAATCAATAAACATTTTTTTTGTTCGAATAAGGTCAATGAAAATGAATAATTCCTCTTGACATAATTAACGTCCGTATATGACGTACGGGTGGTATCCATAGTACCGGTAGTACGGCAAATGATAGTACGGAGAATATATGGAGTAGGCCGTTTCGGAACTATCCAAGTCACTGTCAGTGGGTGCCCTAAGAATATAAACAAGTAGTCGTTACTATTTTTTGTTTGCAAAACTTTTCATAGCGAAACTTACGCTCTGTTGATTCTTAACAATTTTGGGTCATTGGCGAGAATAGGACCGGATTCAGCTAAAGTAGCTAAAATCGTTACTATGGCGGCCTAAGAGATGCTTTTAGAATAAATATTATAACAAGTTTTTTTCTTACCCAAATGAACAAGTAAAATTTCATTTCGAATACAACAACAAGAAAAAATGAACTAATTAAATCAAGATGCCTGCGATGTCTTTTATTTACTTGTATATATATAAATATATACATATATATACACAAAATACTGCTGCATCAAGGGGAAACAGATGCATGGCGTGATTCTTATTGTTTTATTCAGTTACAATTAAATTATAATTTTTAATTAGGTTTTGTCATTTAAATGTTTAATTTTTCCCCTTCACTTATGCAACAGGTAATTTGCTAACTCATCTCATGGGTAATATTGAATTTAACAGTGACCTTCAGAAGAAAAAATGAGGGCCTCATTAGACTTATTAGACTTTGATCCTTTATTGCAGTATTATTACTTACTGATAATAATTTCACCTTCAACAATTGAGAGTAATTGCATGTCAAATGACCGTGTTATATAAGAATAAATGGTCATTTTTAAGGCCAACAGTAAGGATTACAGTAGACCTATGAAGAAGATATTGGTTTAAATATTCTTCTTTTTAATTGCAATGCACACATATGCAAATTTTTTTTTCATCCAAGTTCACCAGGACGAATCATTTATTTACCTGCATAATAAGTGATATTTATTTATGAAATTTGTAAGTGGTTTTTTGTCTGAAATGCTCATACGTCTATTGGTAATTATGAAATAGTCAAAACGGGATGATTTCGAGGGAATCCAAACAGCAGACAATGACAATGGCTTAAATATTTAATGAACGCGGTAAATTATTTGAAATTTGAATAACTCCCAAGAAAAGCCCATGAGCGTTAAACGCCACCTAAAGATGCATTTGAAAATTAAGTTGATTACAGGTTCTTGCTTTCCATTGTGTCCAAACTGTTTGCATATTATCTGAATTTTACTGAAAAATATGTACTTATATGTTAATTATGGATTATATTAATTCTGAGGTAAGTCTGTATGGAAGTATTTTTTATCCTTTAAATGAATCTACTTTTAAAATAATTTAAAAATGCATTATAGTGACATCTATGATATGTTAATAAAAGTTATGCCTACGTTAGTAATGGTGTTTTCTGGTCTGAATCATAGATGACCTTCCGATCTTGATACGGATATTTCGATGGGCAATTGTTTGTGCATAATTTAATTAATGTTCTCGGTTCGGTTTGAAAGGAAACAAAACTCATTAAATGGATAGTAAAAGAATCCAAAACAACATATCCATTATTAGTATCTAATATTAATCTTTTTACTTTTATTTAACAGTTCTTAAATCACATTTAAACTACAAGCTACAACGAATATTTCGCAATAAAATTGCATTCTTTTTCTGTCTCTCACTTTACATAGCTAAAATTTAATTCCGCGCCGTCACAATTTAAATTATTCATTTTCGTCATATGCATGATTATCATAACTTTGACTATTTGACGGACTTTCGAAACTCACAGTTCGGAAATTCTCTGGATTAAACGGCTGATTTTGTTGTGTCGTCATTTGCGATTGTCGCAATACAGTCGAACGTCTTCGATTTATTGCAGCCAAAGTTTCTCTTTTAAGAACTACATCAGCTAGAATATAGAAATTTCAATAACATTTTTTTTGCACAGTTTAACCTCGATTACATACATTTTTGGTTGTTCCTTATTCTAGCCATTCGTGTACTGAACGCCTGGTCTACGTCACTTATCACCGCAACTTTTTTATCTTTATCCTGCACCATTTTCATTACGGACTGTCGATTGCGCAAGTTAACGTCGTCCGCCTCTTCGACCATATCGTCATCGTTCACTCCTTGTAATTTAATCAGTTTCTTGAAAATTTTCAATGGATCGTTTTCTAGTATTTCATCTTCCGTCATATTCTCGATCTGCAAGTGTTTTCTATTAATAACAATGCCGTAAAGAGTGGGAAAGATATCCGTACTTTTCCAGTCCCGAAATCGATATCTGTATTGGCCATAATTTGAGAAAATGTTCCGAATCGATGAATTATCATTGCACAAAATTGAATACCCATTAACAGGAAAAAGAATATGAGAAAGACGAAACCGATCGGTTCGAGTTCCAAGAACGATTGCGTAATGAGGATCTATGAAGGAAAAAAAATTATAACAATTGAGTTTATTAATACTCAAATAGTTTGCCTGTCTATCTGTGTATGTGTGTGTATATATGTACCTCATTGATCTCATTCGCAGCACTGTAGTAGGTAAAGTTAATTTTCGGATTAAACGGCCATTGTAAATGCAAAATATCCTTTTTGATCGTAATCAGAAAGACGATCAGGACAAAAATTACGTTTAAAGCGAAAAAACTCATTGCCATTTTATCTCTGAGATCCTTCAAGTCTTTCGCCACTTTCTCTTTATCGTCCTCGATCGGGTGCAGGTAGGCACTGATCAAATCTTTCCAAAACGTTTCCTCCTTGTTATCCAAATAGGTTACATGGCCCCGTATCAGATCCCCATTGTAAAACCAGCTGTTGTTTTGTAAATCGTCCGAGGGGGTTCCTATTGAAGAGTCATTTCCATCGTCCATATCATCATCCAGTTCGTTACCGATAATGCTTCCCGGTTTTTCCAATATAATCGACTTTTGACGCGACGACTGGCGACGTAGTATGGATTGTCTGTGGATGGACGAACCTTTTTTTTCAATGAAAATGTTAGTATTAATGAAACGGAAAATGTATGTAGTTGGAAAAAGAATCATAAGTACAAATACCTTCAGCAAATGTCGTTTTTTTTCCTCCAGTCCGTTTAGGAAGTTCTGAGTCTGGATCGACGATCATCATTTCAATATCTTGGACTCTACGGTCAACATTGGTGATCTTTTCGACAATGGTGGACAGGGTATTATTGATCATCAACAATTGGGTCGGTTCGGAGCGACAAGACATAAAGAAATCACGTAATTTCTGCAGTCCACTGACAATCATCGATTGTTTTTTTTTGGGGGAGCTTCCACTTGTTCCTTTGGAAAAAGTTTAAGAATATCAATAATTAGGACGGAGTAATCAGGTAGTAACGTACGACATTTGCTGCTTTAGGGGCTATTGAAACGTCTCTGGTACCCCAACTGACATTGTTCATATTGAAAACGGAATAGATGACCAGTAACATATACATACTGGGAACAGTTATCAAATAAACGATGCCATATTTCAAACAATAGAATTCTTTCGGGTGAACCATAGCGGCAATAACGTATTCACCTGTATGGAAAATTTGGTTGTTAATTAGCTAGTTATAATCCTAAAGTATTTACTGACCCATCATTAACAGGAAAAACAACGATGATGGTGCAAGAATGCCATCCTCCTTGATTTGCATCGCCACCCCGATTAATACCGTTAACATAATCAAGCCGTAAATAGCACTGATAATGGCTGCAACTAGTAGCTGTCAAAAAAATAAATAATATATTCAAATGACACCTAGAGAATCAGTTGAGCCGTTAAAAGCCAGAATGGTGTAAGTTAAAAAATTAAGTTTTGAGGTAAATAGACGTAAAGTTGTTAATTCAATGGGAAACTGATTAGATATACAAAATATTAGCCACACCTATGGCAAAAATACGTAAGCATTATTCCTGAAATTCGGTCACGGCATAGATTCCTTTATCCCAAATTTGAAACTGTTGTTATCTCAAATTCTCAATTTTTTTATTTGCACCACTCTTGTTTTCAACGGCTCAGTTAATAAATATTAATTACCTGAGTATTTGATTCACATAAGATACAGACTAGAACGAATATCAAAATCGGGCCCACGTTCCACCACAAGGCCTCGAATTGAGACATTCCAAATACCGTAACAAAGGCCCCAATCAACATAAGAAATATCGTTCCCGGTCCTATAACTGTACCAATCATCAAGATGATCTGTGCGTGTTTAATGCAAAAAATTGTGAATTAATTGTGTTTTTTCAAACAAATCTTCTTAATTACCTGATAAAATATGTATAATGAAGAAATGTCGTTGTTGACTTTAACGATATGTTTAGAATCCTCAAGTAAATCTAAAATGTTAGCCATTGTAGAGGGCATCCACCGTCGTCTCTGATTGTAGAACTCGTTGAAACCTTCGGGACAATGAGTGTAGGCGTCTGAGGCCGCTGAATACTCCACGCGATAGCCTCGTTGAAGTAAAAGAGTGCACAACCAACGATCCTCACCTGGAATATAACTTTGAATATTTTTCCTTTTTATTTGCAACCCCACCTTGGTCGTACTGAACGTAATGCCTTGCCTCTGACGATCTGGTGGTATATCTGGCCATTACGTTATGGTCCATAAGTGCAGAAGCCCTAAACAAGGAAAAGCAACCGGGTGAACAAAGCACACAACCTATGACGTGTTCGGTAGCTTTTTGCATCCAGTGACCCACAGCGTATTCGAATATTTGGTACCAAGCCATTGCTCCACCGCCCACTGGATGAATGCGGCCGCAAGCTGCGCCCAAATGTGGTGTTTTTTTCATGTACTGCACCAAAAGGTGCACCGCTTCAGGTTGGAAATCAATATCACCATCCAGAGCCAGGATGTATGTGTTTCGTGACCGGTTGTAAATTCGTATGTCATTATTGTCGAATTCATCATTGTCCATAATTCTGAAAGGATTAAATAATTGATAATTGCAACACATATATGAAAATATAAATATAAACAAGTGACCTACTTGTGACCCAAAAGGAAGTACATATACATGACTTGAGACCAACGTTTTTTGGCACGTATTTTCGCTTTGTCTTTTAAATGGACGATCAATTTCGTTTTTCCGGGCAGCGTCCAGACTAAACGGCCACCATATGGGGTCGGATAAATGACTGGTGGTCTCAATCGAACTAAATCGTTATTTCTCTATATTAACTTATTACACAACAAATAAATAAATTACCAGTGGTTTTGTGGTGTTCAGTAGCTGCTACTCCGATTGTTTCAATTAATGTTTGCACATAATCGTTCAAAATTGGATCGTTATCATCTTCTGATTCTCTCCAGAAGGCGTCATCAAAAAATATATGAGCTAAGAAGAGAAATCAATAGATTTAAGTTTGAATTTACATTTTATAATTATTATTCTTACTTTCCCACTCATAATAACTCAAATTAGTTAATTGTAAATATTGTTTGACCACCCGGTGAGCGGCCTGATCTTCGTCCATCCGGAAAATTGACATCAGAAAATCCATCATCTCTTCTTTGTTTTCGTGCCACATTGTGGCGCACGCGTACAGTCTTGTAATATTGTCTTCAGGATGATCATGATCATTATTCAAGTCTTGCGTTCCAACGACTTCCTCTTTAATGAATTGATTAACGAGCGTGCGTCGATTCATCGCTAGTGACTGATCGATAAGGAAGGCATCGTACATGGGGCGCATGAATATTTGTTCTGTGGAAGCCAGTTTTGAATTGCCATTGATCCATATATGCCTTGTTATCCACATCTTAAAATTAATGGCAACTTAATCAATTAGCCATTTTAGTTTACCTCGAATATATATTTTATATGAACAACTTTTGTTTTAATTAAATGGAAGTTTCATTATAATTCACACAAAGTTGACAAAAAGCTTTTTGTTAATTAACCTCGAGACCTAAGGACTATAGTTTAGGCCTGTTATTAGTTTATTCAGCCTCTCCACAAGTTTGCGTTTCATTGCATAGACAACCTTCCATTAAAACCATTGTAACTTGACTTACTTGAGATAGAAGCCAAAATAGCCAAATCCAAGCGTACTGTGATCCAACAAAGTCCTTCAAAAAACTCAATTTCGGTGAATTAAAAAACAAATATGCCGGAATGGTGTCTGTATAGACGCACTCGTCTTTCGCATGAAACCCACAAACAATGACCAAACATGAAATCAACACCGGAACAACAAGACTAATTGGAAAGGCAAATCCAGCTCCTAAAAAAATAAAATAAAAATAGTTTTTTCCCATTTTCTTAACAGTGTCTAATAATTATTAAATGAAAATATACAATAAGGTTTCGCACCTTGAATCATGATTTTCGAAGCGAACTTGCCAAATGCATAACATATATAGGTGCTGGATATGCAGATCAACCATATCACCACTTGGACTACGATATCGTTGGTAATGAAGATAGGATCTCCTATGCTTCTCGCGTCCACCAAATTTTTATCCAGTGTAGGTTCTATCTAAATAATGGATAATAGTGGATGTTGGAGAAACAGTTCACACAATGATTAATTAATTAGATCAGATCACTTAGTTAAAAGGCTCAATGTTTTCTATCCAAATACTCACCTCTTGTACTTTCATGTCATGTGTCCCAAATATTCCCGTTATGTTGTTGAATAAAAACGAGATGTCCCCTTCTACGGTATACAGAGCAAGCAAGGCTGTGCCAAGAAATAGAATACATTTGATTATCGAAATAATCGAATAACAGAAATATTTGCTGTGGGTAAACGATTTTCTCGCTTTCGCCATTCGCGTGATCAGTTTAACCTGAGGGGAAGAAAAAAAAAGGGAAAAAAAGAAAATAAATGACATGTAATTTGGTGGGCCGCGCGGGATGATGATGATGATGATGTGTCTTCCATTTGAAACAAATTGCTTTCGAGCCTAGTTTTGGAAGCCTTCGATGGCAATTAGTGCTTTTTTTGTGGAACTTTTCCTTGTACTTTTTTTTAACACATTGACTGCCAAAAGGTTGTGTTGTACAGCTTTGTTAGTATTTAATTTACTTTGTTTATTGATTTATCTAACAGTTTATTACAATATTATTGATGTTCTTAAATTAAAAGTTTTTATAAGTTTTGACATTAGTTTCCGAGATATAGGGTTTTCTTTGAATATCCTTATAATTCATTAACAATACAGGATATTCGGTGCTTCGTTTGCCAAATCGACGTGACCGAAAGGAGAGGTCATTTATTGTCTCGTCAGCCCAATAACTCATTCTTAGCCCTACGGATTTATTTATTTCAACTTTTTACCGTATATTTTGAAAAATTCCAAAATTGAGCATTTTATTTTAAATTAAAAAAAAAGTTGTTAGTACAGCTTCCAAATTCAATTGTAGTTTTAAAGTATACTATTGTATGGTTCTATCGAAATAAAAAAAAATAATAATAATAAACTTTTACTCAAACTCCACTTGATCTATTCTATCTACTCTTACTTATTGTGTGAGTATAGAATAGCAACTTGCGAAAACTCCTCATCCAAAAGTAATATAGGGGCGAGTCTGGAACATTGGCCAAAAATTAGATTTTTGTCGATTTGTATAAATAATTATGTATCATTTAAAAATAAAAAGTTTATAATCAAATAGATAACTTCATAATTTACTAGGACAGTAATAAACTGCTGCTGTATTATATGAAATTTTGCTCACAAAATTTTGTCAGTAAAAAATACTAACTGCTCAATAAAAGTGCTGAATGCTCACTAATTGACATAGTGAGATCCGTTTTACCGAGGATTAAGTATTTTTACTGAGAAAAAAGTCGTATAATACCAAGCATTTAATTTGTAGCTAATTTGCTAACCATTTCTATTACTATATTTTGGGTAGAGCGCATCACTTGGTCTTTCCAAACAAAAAAATTAAAAGAAAATAAACACCCACGGTTCGTGCATGGCCACTGTTCCAGACTCTCTCCTAAGTAATAATTAATTATTATTTTTTATTTATTGTACAATTCTTATAAAAAATTATATGTTTTTATGTACACTAAACAAAATCAAACAACTAATTAGTGTTTTCTATTATACACTTAATCGCTTATCGACGAATCGAATGCAAACCGAATTGTTTATAAACCGAATCGACAGTAAACCAAACCGGTCGTAAACCTAATCGATCGTAAACCGAATCGGTCGCGAATCAAATCGATCGTAAACCGAATCGGCCGCGAATCAAATCGATCGTAAGTTTTTGCAGGTCGCTTTTTTCAAAACAGACAGTAAAATATTGAAATGAAAAACCCTGTGGGGTTAAGAGTGAGCTAATGGGGTTTAAGGGATAGCTAATAACCCTTCCTTTCGGTCATATCAATTTAGTAAATGATGCACCAAACATCCTCTATTAGTTAAAAAATATTTAATAGGATGTCTTCAAAAATACCCTTTACTGCCAGGCATTTAAAAATAAATAAAAATACCGAATAAATATACA
>JABRWK010000263.1:82228-96222 GCA_013372445.1 Hypothenemus hampei | reverse complement strand
ATCTATATATATAAAAGGATAGACGGTTACTAGGAATCAACGCACAGCCTAAACGGTTAGGCTTAGAAAATTGAAATTTTTCACAGATATTCTATACATACTGTAGATGAGCACTAAGAAAGGATTTTTCAAAATTCCATCTCTAAGGGTTGCAAATATGAGTTTTAACAGTTTGCCATGACATAACCTATATCTTGAGTGAAAATATAACTAATGAATGTTTACATTGTTGCCAAGCCTTTGTGTTATCTGATTTTCATGTAAAGTTGTCACTAATAAAATTGAATAGTTTTTTTCGCAATTATCTTTTAATAAAACAATTTCGCGGAAAAAATCGCGGGTTTCAGCTAGTATCTTATAAAATAGAAAAGACATAAGATTATACTTGTGTTGCCACACATTAACGAAGACTGCTTGGAGCAATATTACACACATAGCCAAAAGTTTGGAATATTTAAAAATATGTTATTTACAATCATGTTATTCCAAAAATTGTTATTGACATTTATTCTATACTGTTTTTTATAAAAATATGCAGAAAAATTGCTTTTGGTACTATACTATATATTTTGAATATTTCGTTTATTTAGTTAATATTGAGTTTTATACCGAATTCCTAGTCGTTAATAGTTTTTAGTGAATACTTTTAAAAATGCCCCAAAACCTAATATCTGATTTTAACAGATAAAAAATAATTGTTCTGTTACAACAGGGCTTTACTCAGAGTGATATCGCAGAAATTGTAGGCGTTACCCAAACTGCTATGTTGAAAATTAATAAAAAATTTCAAGAGACAAATGACGTAAAAGATCGCCCTAGAAGTGGTAGAAAACTATGTACAACAACAGCAGCACAAGACCGGCAGATATCAACAATAGCTCAAAGAAACCTTCTGCAATCTAGAAGTGGCATATTCAGAGAGCTTGCTAGACTTGAAGGAGTAAATGTTTCGCGACAAACAATAACACGCAGACTGAATGCAGTAAATTTGCATCAAAGAAGACATTTCCCTGTTCCTCAACTATCCGTCCAAAAAAAAATTTTAGACTTCAATGGGCCCAAGAAATGATGCGTCATCCTTCTAACTGGAATACTGTAAGATAAGAATTGGTTTAGTTTCTGATTCACGACGAACACTGGTTTAGAGAGCTCCAGGAAAACAAACCCGCCTAGAAATGGCTCAACACCATATCCCTTTTGAAGGTGGGAGTGTAATATTTTGGGGTGGCATTTTGAAGGGTTCACGTACACCTTTACTGGTCTCGTATATATCGGGGAAGTTAAACGTTCTGCTGTGCGTCTGTTTCGAGGGGCGGTTGGTGAAGAATTTGTTTTTATGGACGCCAATCATTGTCTATAAAAAAATTGTCAAAATCTATAATTTTTTGTTTTTATTTATTTTTTTTTTGTTTTTTTAGTTTTATTTTTGAATTCTGAATACGATGCCATCGAGAAAATTGGAGCATTCCATTTGAAATAAGCAAGTTATTGGCGTTTAAAGTTATGCAGCTTCGGCGGCATTTTTCGGAGTTTATGGAACACTTTTCTTGAAATTCAAATACGTCAAAATGTAGCTTATTTAGTCCTCTTGAAGCCCCAGAAGGCCCATTCCGAAATTCGCAACGGTTATGGTTGGTACAGTACCAATTTCCGTAAAAGCCTGCAGCTGTCAAATATTTTGAAATGTCCTGAATAACTCGGGAACGGTAAATTTTAGACACATAAACTTGCCTTACCTAAACTTTACATAAATTAATATTTAAAATTTGACGAGGAATCCAAAAATGCCATTAAAAACAGTGGGTTTTATTAAAAAAAACATAACTTGGTACTACCACAGTTTTATGACGGGCCCTGTACATTTGAAAATAATTTTAAAACACGTACCTTTCAAAGACGAAAAACTTTTGCTTCTAAATCGGATATTTACCGATATATTGGAATTTTTTGCAAGAACCCTGTATGTGTTACATCAAAAATTAGTTACAATCGAGTTACAGTACCATCAATTGGGGTAATAAGGAACACTGGGGGCAATAAGGAACAACTCTTTCAGTTTGTGTTCGGAGGAGTTCGTGTTGAATTTTCAACTTGGGAGTAGATGAATCTCAAACCTATTATAAAACCCTTCAATGTTCACATATTTCCAAGTTGAAAATTCAACACGAACTCCTCCGAACACAAACTGAAAGAATTGTTCCTTATTACACCAATTGACGGTATCTTATTTTTCGTTAAAAACTTGGAAAAATTATAATATAATCCAAATCCTAAAGTGGATGAATACGGTTTTGTACATGAGAAATTCTAATGCATTGGTAATTTGACTCTTATTCATAAAGTAGCCATCTATTGTACTTTGAAGGCGTTTAAGTGTATTTTACTTTTTTTGTTTTTTAATACTTAATTTAATTATGTACGTACTATTTCATCACGTTTTTCATCTTTGGACATTGGGAACTGAGTAAAGCCGGTTTTATAACATACTGATATTTGGTAAATATAGGAATATTTATGTCATTTTATTTATAAGGTATTTTTGATGTAGATTACAAGCTCTTAAAACAAAAGAGGTGATAAAACATTACTTTTATAATATTATATATTAGCTAAAAAACATAGACAAATATATTTTTAATTGAATAAGGAGTAAATATTTAACTGGTTTACGAATGCCTTGCCCGATACAGACCTCTCTAAATAGATACTTCTAGTATTATAAAATACTTTTTTCACAATGTGTATATCTGGTAATTAGACTTATTGCTGCAGTTTTCCGCTTTGATAACTTTATTGCTATTGAAATATGCTAAATTTTTGTATGTAGGATTGAAGAATGAGCGTGCCTCTAGAACTCGAGGTTTTTTTTTGAATTTATTCTGTTGTACTGTAGTTTGATATCTTGCCTTCAAAGGCATCCGCAGATTTTTGGATGTCAACTTGATGTTTAACTCTTGTTTCCACATATTGCAAATAACGATATAACTGGAATCGAGCTTTTCCGTCACAAAAACTCAAGCGACTGGGACATCGTTTTGAAACTATAGTATTTTCATTATTCGTAAATAAATACGGTTTTAATGAGCTACTCTTTCTCACTTCATTCCAAAGCAACGGTATATTGGAGCGTTCCCCCAGGTAACGTTATATAAAAATAAACAATACCTCCATTTTTACTCTGTATCCCATTATTTAAGATTTGGAATGTAGATACAATTTATAAATATTACCTAACTTATTAACTTATTTTATTATTTTAAGGTTATCACTACATATTCCATAGTAAATAATGAAAGCGAGAAGGATGGAGCGCTAAATCGAGTCAAATGGAAAAGGATAATTCTGGACGAAGCACACCAAATCAGAAATCACAAATCGCAGACATCAGAAGCTTGTTGTCAACTTTCAGCAAAATCAAGGTAAAATTTTCATTTGGCATTTGATCCCTTTTAATTGTTAAATCTTAACAGGTGGGCATTGACTGGTACACCGATGCATAACAAGGAACTCGACATGTATGCTTTACTGAAATTTTTGAGATGTACACCTTTCGATGATTTACAAGTAAGAAAACATTATATCATATATTTGTACATGTTTACTATAGATGCAAGGTATATTCATAATTCTTTTGCGTACATTTAATTTGATAAATTCTTAATTTTCGCTCATTTTAAATCCATTCCGTTCCGCGATATTTTTAATAACTCTAGATTAAATACCAGAAACTTTTTTGGTGAAAATACATAAATTACAAAGTATGTCTTGCCAATAACTGATTTTTTTTGTTAATTTAAGAGTAAATTTTTGAAACCAAAAGCGAAATAATCTAGTTTTACAATAACAACTTTCTATACACTAATATATACAGGGTGAACCTGAAATGCGTACCGAAAAGTTTTCAGGTGAATTTAGAAGTAAAAATAAGTGAGGTTGGTCATGTAACAAAAGTTCGAAAACTCAATGGTTCTTGAGCTACGCCTCATCAAAGTTGAAGAAATACTAAAAGAAATAATAAAAGATATTGGTCATAATTTGTTAGAAATGCAAACGACATGTATGAACATGTGTAGCCGAAAACATCCACTTTGATTGAAGTCTCGATACTTCCTTAAAACAATTTGGCAAACGCCAAAGAAAAAATTCCCAACGAAACATTGCGTAATGAAATGTTTGAAATGAAACTGGACAACATAAGGAAATAGGCTATTTTTGCCAGACCTGTTGCTCTATGACTGCCGTGCTTAACTAGAAAACAGTATCTCCACTTTTCCTTAATTTTGAGTTAATTGTCGCATTTTGTAACAAATAACTTTGTCTTTCATAATATATTTTTTATTTTATTTTTTTATAAAACTCTAATATGCCTTTTCAGCAATGAAAAAAATACCGTATCTCCAAATTCATTTCCTAATACTAGTATTTTTTATATATTTTGTAGTAAAGTGAATATTGGAGATACTGTTTTTTAGCTAAGCACGGCAGTATGCGTAACATCATGTTTTGAATTATACAATATCATATTAAAATTAATATCAACAAATTAATAAAACTTGCATTTATCTTTTCCCTTTAAGCCATAAAAATAAAATTAAATATTATATAAAGGGCTGTTCAATAGGTGCTTCCGAACTTTGCTGATATACGTCAGCCGTATTTTTTCTCCGATTCCCCCCAAATTTTCACATTATGTAACTTAAAACAATACAATTCATTATGGAAAAATTTATATGTAATTGTACAACGTATAGAAACTGTGAAATTATTTTACATAGATAACGAATCTATTCCGCTAATTCATAGTGCATTGGCGTTACCAACGCATGACGATTAATTATTTATGGCTAGAATTGAATAATTATGATTTGGACAATATATGGTTTCAATAGGACGACGCTATGTCTGATACTTCTCTCGAAATAATTAATTTACTAAAGGAAAAGTTTCGAGAGAACATTTTCTCTTGAAATGGTAATGTCAATTGGTCGTCGAGATTATACGACATAACACTTTTAGACTATTTTTTTCTGGGACCACATAGAGATAAAAGTGTACAGAAATAATCCGAAGAAGTTATATGAATTAAAGACCAACATTTGTCAAGTTATGAGTAAAATAAAAATAGATTTGTGTGAGAAACTGGTGGAAAAATGGGCTCCAGCTACAAAAGGCCTGAGGTCACAATTTATAGGAGGTTGTTTTCAAATAATTTTATAATCGGTCGATACAGATAATTAAAAGAAAAAATGTTAATATCTGTTTTAGTTTTTTTTATATTTCAAATTAATGTTCGGAAAGTCTTATTGGCCAACCCTTTATATTGGACTATTGTGTCTAAATAGTGGTGATAGATGGCGAGACATTTTGTTTTGGGACATGAAAAGGTTAACTAAGAGAATTAGTAAAATGGGCCCTCCTAAAAATATTGGCCCTCTTTTTGATTAAACTAGAAAAAATATTTAACATAGTATATGTATAGTATATTTAAGAAAATAGGTTGTTTTTGCAATACGTAGATAATTTAGAAACATCGTAATATAATTAAAAATATTTTCAGGTGTGGAAAAGATGGGTTGGAGATAAAAGTAGCGGTGGTCAAGAACGTCTCCACACTGTAATATCATCATTAATGTTGAGGCGAACGAAAGCTGAACTAATGGAAAAGGGAGTCTTGAATTTCATGCCAGAGAAAAAATGGATACTAGTCAAAATTGAATTAGATAAAAGCGAGCTTCAAGTTTATCATAAAATATTAATATTTTCCCAAACGTTGTTCGCACAATTTTTGCATCAAAGAGCTGAAAAAAATCAAGATTATGTAGATTTGCATCGTCCTAGTAAGTATTAATGTTTTGTAAATAAAATTTTAAATAAAATATGAATCTTCAGATAACCACGGTCCCAACCAAGAGTATTTTAAGATGCGAGAAAAATTACTGAAAATCAATAAAGTAAAAAACGTAAGCCAACACGAAATTTTAGTACTTTTATTACGTTTAAGACAAATATGTTGCCATCCGTCCTTAATAACAGCCGTAAGAGTTTTATTTTTTCATCTCCTTACATTCATTGATATAAATTATAACTATTTAAGATGATTGAAGAGAGTTTGGACGATGGTGAAGAGGAAAATTCAAGGGAAGAACTAAATATTTTGGAGCAACTTCAAAAATTGAACATTGAAGATGATGAAGATAAGTTCAAACCGTTCTCTAACATAGAAGCAATAGATATTAAAGATAAAGTGAATTTAAAAGAAGCGACAAAAGGTCATTTAAAACTGTCAGATCCAGTATTTTCCACAGAAAGAGCTAGCAGTAAGGTAAATCAATCCCAAAATTTAGGGACTTTTTTAGGGAATTTATTATTAATATTAAAAGTTAGTGTATCACATATTAGGGACCAAGTATTATGAGTATATTAAAATTGAAATTTCATATCATAGATACGATATATGATAAATTTGTTGAAAGAACAAATTCTACCTAGCAATGACAAAGTAATAATGGTTTCCCAATGGTCATCCTACCTCTCATTAATTGCAATACATCTAAAACAGTTAAATCTCGAATTTGATCAGTTGGATGGTAAAGTTCCAGTTAACAAACGAATGGAAATGGTTAACAAGTTTAATGACCCTAAAAGTCCAATGAAGGTAATGATTTGAGGTCATTATTAATTAAATGATGAAAAATTAATATATTATCAGGTTTTGTTGCTGTCATTAACAGCTGGAGGAGTTGGATTAAATCTGGTTGGTGCCAACCATTTGTTTCTTTTAGATTTGCATTGGAATCCGCAACTAGAAAAACAAGCCCAAGATAGAATATACAGAGTAGGACAAACCAAGCCTGTATTCGTTTATAAGTAAATATTTTGAGTAAGAAAAATATAATTTGTAATTTGGTACTTTCTAGATTTATGGCCATAGACACAATTGAAGAACGAATCAAGATGCTACAGGATAAGAAATTAGAAATGGCAGAAGGCCTTTTAACCGGCACGAAGCAAGTATTTCAAAATAAATTATCTTTTGATGACCTTAAAACAATATTTGCAATGTAATTTTATAACTTTACAAATGCGATTAATGTTAATACCTTTTATTTATTATTATAAAATTTTTATTTCGTATTCAATCTGTTTTTATTGTTTGTTTATAAGCACAATCAATGTATTTTCCGTTTTTTTCCTTATTTTCAAGAGAACGGTTAACAATCATATTTAAAAAATAGGACTACTAAAGTATTAAATAATCAGAAACTCTCCAGCATTTGAAATGTGGCATTTCCATACGAAATTTTTGAAATACCATTAATCAAATGAGGATTTTCTTGTCGAATAGCATTTACGTTATAATACTGTTACACAGTTTAAGCGCATAGGGTGAGGCATCAAAATTGCAAAGTAATTTAATGAATTCCATATAAAATCTACTCACAAACTGCAAAACTGCACTGTGATGCTACCACGTGACTACCCACTACGTGTCACATTTTGTCAAGCAATGATGCAGAAACATAGAGAAGACCCAGAGTTCTTTAACAAAATCTTATGGACGGATGAAAGCACATTCCAAAAAGACGGCTTCGTAAATATGCATAATCTCCACATCTATGCAGTTGCAAATCCACATGCCATGATAGAAGAACGATCCCAGAACCGTTTCAGAATAAATTTGTGGACTGGTATTTTAAACGGCCAAATAATTGGTCCCTTTGAACTACCTCAAACCTTAAACGGAGACGCTTATCATGATTTTCTACAAAACGAATTGCCAAATCTTTTAGAAAATGTACCTTTGGCCATACGCGGAGCAATGTGGTTGCAAAATGATGGGTGTCCAGCTCATTATGCACGAGGAGTGCGAGACTATTTGGACCAAACTTATCCACAAAGATGGATCGGGCGCCTTGGTCCCATTTTGTGGCCTCCGCGGTCGGCGGATCTAAATCCTCTGGATTTTTTCTATTGGGGGTGCTTAAAAGATATAGTTTATGCAACACCAATACATAATATAGCGGAATTAAGAAGAAGAATTGATGAAGCCGCCCAGCAAATAAATGTAGCTGGAATTGCACGGAATGTAAAAAGATCATTTTTCAAGAGATGCCGGGCTTGCATTCAACTGGAGGGCAGACAATTTGAGCACATTATTTGATTTTTATTTTATTTTCGTTTAGTTTTAAATAAATACGGTTTATTTCAAAGTAACAACTGTTTAATTTTAATTCCCCATCATTGAAATAATTAAAAAAAGTCGATCCCAATAAATAATAAATAACAATTAATTAGCATGCATCATCAGTTTTAGATGCGTTTTTCTGGGAAACCGTTGCTTCTAGAGACGTCAATAAGGTATACCTTTCTTAAGCAAAAAAGATAGGGAAAATTATTTTTTCGGTCGAAAGTGAAATACAGCGTGACACAAAAAAGTTGTAGTGGTTTAAATATGTCCTAATGACCGCATGTGGCGCCCTCTATGAGATACAACTAAATCGTTGATAAATTTGAATTCCTCATCCCAACAAACCCCCCGATATTAAATTTCATGAAATTCGGTCAAAGCGATCGAATGATATGAAAAAAATGTAATTTATTTTTTCAACTTTGACACCCTGTATCTCGGTTATTATCAACTTTTGGACTAACAATTAGAATTGATAAATTTGTCGAAAAGCTCCTCGTCACTGATTTTGATGAAATTTTGTAAAAACACTTATTTTTACTTGAATAATACGAATATGCCCTTAAAAAGTTGTCGTTTGATACCTGTTTTTACGTTATAAATGAAAAAAAGTTATTACTTATTATAGGTGATATTTACACTCACTGTCATGGTGGTGATGAAAAATATTGTACTGATGCTAAGGAGTAAATTGTACTATTTCTATTAAAATTGTTCTGAGAATCTATAAACCTGTGAATTTCAAATTATTCAAATTATTACATATACTTACGTGTATGGCAATAAATTGTAAATATGAAAACATTATATAAAAATCCTATGAAAAAACAGCAGAAAATTACGGACAGTAATTGTTTTCAGTGTACTGGTTTCAGTACAATTGTACTGACTTTGGCAGCACTGATTAAGAGGAATGCGCAATATTGATATTTTTATGTTTCTGGGCATGTTTCCGCGATTTTCAAGTTACCTGGATTTCAATTGTTTAATAAATGACAATTCCAATTTTATTCTTTTTCATGTTTAGCTTGATTTAGTTTGTTTTGGTTGATAATGGCCCGAAGGGCCCCATCAATAACGTCGTACTGTACCGCGTGGACTATGGGGTCCTTCAGGCCCTATCTTTAATGACGTACCAGGTCCGTCCATGCACGTGCGGCCTAAAACGACACAGACCTCAACCAGACACTGACCCCGGGCTGACTTGCCTGACCAGATGGGATCCTCTGGTAAGGCTGAATCAAAATCAAAATCAAAATCTTCCATTACGTATGATTATAGTATACATTCATGGAGCACCGACAGTGATGAAAGCGAAATACTTGTACATACTCAAAAATTTTTTACAGGGCCCCTCTGCGTGTTAAACTGCAGACACCATTATTTTGCAAGTAAAAATAAATGTTTTTGCAAAGTTTCATCAAACTCGAAGAGGAAAAGCTTTTCTGCATATTGACCGTAAATGTAAACATAACCTATAAAAGATGGACTAACTTTTTCAATTTATAATTTAAAAACGGATACCGAGCGACATTTTTTAAGGGCATATTCGTATTATTCAAGTCAAAATAAGTGTTTTTACAAAATTTCATCAAAATCGGTGAGGAGAAGGGAGCTTTTCCACAAATTTACGCTAAAAGAACCCCAATACTAAAAGATAATTCATTCTTCTTCAAAATTAGACCAAGGTACAACACTTTCCCCTAACTCTTTTTCTGTAACAACACTTTTTCTTCGGCGAGTTTAAAGTTATATATTACTTTGGACCCAAATATAAATGCGAGGACTGTGAGTACGCAGTCCTGGCATTTATATTCAAAGCTGTAGTAACGCGCTAAAAAAAATAATTTAGTATGTTACTAAGAAATTATCTTCATATTACCTCTCGAATAGCTTGTAGAGACAACAAAGAAGATTTATTATTATCCCTTTCAGCCTCGAAATATTTATATATTTTTTATTTTGTTGTCATCTAATATTTTCTGTCATCTAAAAAAGATTTATCGATTTTCCACCGTCTAGTATCCTTTTTTAATTGATCAATCATAAGTAGTCGCATGATTCACCGATTTGGTATCTTCTCAGTTGTTGTCCAAATGTAATCATTACTCGTATTTCATGTAAAGAACATTTCAAAATTACTCTTCAGGAAGAATAAAATAATATATCTCCAGAAATATTTGAAGATACCAAATTTAATGTAATAACCTTAAATGTGATAAATTCAGTGCCTAAAAAATTTAATGCGATAATACAATCAAAAGAGCTTTTATTTGGCATAGGAATTGTGTATAGGGTGATTTACATAGCCCGTTCATTAGAAAATTTAAAAAACAAAAAACATTAAACAATAGGTAAACCTGTCATGCGTCCTGTACGTTACCGGGGCAACTACCGTAAGGGTTGTTATTCCTGAACTCAAAAAAAGAGCAACTCTCAGTAACTTATAAACCATTGGGTTTAGGGATAAGGTAATGTTAACAAAAGTTGTAGATTTTTGGATTGTGAATATGATAAAGTGGAAAAAATTGGGGCATTCCATTTGAAATAAGCAAGTTATTGGGGTTTGAAGACATGCAATTTCGAAGGCATATTTCAGAGTTTGTAAAAGACTTTTCTTGAAATTCAAATACATCAACACCTACCTCATTATGTCCTCTGGGAGCCCTAGAAGTCCGATCCCAAAATTCGTAGTGGTTAGGCTATGGGATCGATTTCCGTGGGAGCCTGCAGCTGTCAAAATTTTCGAATTTTCCAGAATAACTCGGAAACAGTAAATTTTAGATACAAGACACTAACATAAAGTGGTCTTAGAATTCGACGAGGAATCCAAAAATGCCATTAAAAATGGAGGGTTCCATTTAAAATAACGAAGTTGGTAGCAGCCCCCGACTTATGACTTACCCTGTATACTTGCAAATATTTTAATTGAATTCAGAATGGTCGATTATAGTTGGAACCCAAAATTTCGCAGCGCTACAATAATAGGAAGTCAAAAATTTTCTAATGAACGGGCTACGTAAATTACCCTATACACAATACCTATGCAGTACCTATAATACAACATACAATATATAATACCAATATTCAATACCTATAACATATCTATTTCATCCTTTGGTCTGAATACCATTTTGGTTTATTTTTAATGCCCCGAACTTGATTGTACAGTTCAAACGGCGAATCATGACCGGTGCGTCACAACTTATGTATGTTCAAACATTTCCATTTTTCCTGACATCATGACTTGTCAGTATATATATTGTCAGTTTTAATACACTGCTGATGTCATAATCCAGAGATAGTATTTCGTGTGCTCTTTCTATTCTTTCAGCGCTACTCAAAGACAATATAAGTTCAATAATAATGGAAGTCGGTAGTTTTATCATTTAAATTTTTTATTTTACTAAGAGATTTTCAAAATTAAATCGATAATATATTATTTTTGTTAGATATCTAAGGTAACGAACGAAATAAAAGTAAAGTAAATATAAGTAACCATGGAAACGCATCAATAAAGAATTGATTAAAAAAACAATGCTGGTGAAATATGACAATGTAACATTTTCTTGTTAGTTGAGTACTAAAAACTAATTTATGGAAAAACCTGTAAGAACAAAATATGGGCAAAGGGTCATTATTAGACCACCATGGCTTCCTGAAGCCGACCCCGGATTTCCCAGTTTGGTTGATATCCAAGGCATTAACAATAGTGTTGCATATCCCCCGCTATTTGCTAAGAAATCATGGACTCGAGGTGTGCCAGAAAAAGATACTCAAATGTATTTTCGACCATCAGAAACCATAGGTAAAAATGACTTAAAGATGTTTGTTTTAAAGATGAGAACTCCGATCTAACAATTCAATTTTTATTGTTATTTTATAATGATTTCTTAGCAATTATTCTTTTCATTCACAATCCTACCCGTTTTTATTGATTTACCAAAGTTTTATGTTTTTTTTTTCAAAAAAAAAACAAACCCGTTCAACGTTTTTGAAATTCAAGTTTTACACCCATTTGGTCATAGGCCATGCATTCATAGTTAGTAATTTAACACGATTGACCTAGTGGGTCAGTCCGAACTAGTTGTTCGGATTGACCGATTTATTTAAGATAATTTATTTTTTCATACTCTTTGTTTAGGAGCAGCATTTTCTCCGCAAGTCCAAAATTTGACTCTACAAGATTTACCTAAAAAGAAGAGAAAAGAACGGCCAAGTCCGTTAGGAGAAGATGGTAAATGTGGTTTAATTTTCCGATATATGTTTTAAATTATTTTTTTTAGGCAAATTACGTTACCCTCCAAAAAAGTCTCGTAAAGAACAAGCGAGAGATCAGAAAAAATTGCAATTGCTTCAGAAAAAAAAGAAGGAAATTATGGTTTCAGGAATTATTGATATGGAATATTTATTATCCGGGCAATGGCATAAGGATAAACAAGTCAGTATAGACAAAAAAAAAAGGAAATGACTATGCATAGAAAAATGGACCTGTTGCAATGGGAAGGATTTCCAGATGAATCCGGGTAATTTTTTAATTTTATTATTTACCTTAGAATCGAACAGGATTAGTCAACGAACAGACAAAGTTATTTAAGAAATTCCATATAAAATTTAATCACAGACTCTATATGGTTTTAAAATATGTTTATTTTAAAATATTCTACATCTACTTCTATCTACAGACTGGCTCCAAATGGTGTGGCTTTAAAAAGTAACTTTTTTTTAAATGGCACAACGTGTATTTGAGTATTTTTTTTAATTCCATTCATAGTTCTAAACGTTTTTTATACTATACAGGGTCTCTTGTAAGTCATAACAATAATTTTAAAGGTTGACAAAATACATAATTTTGAATCGATTTAACTAAGCACGTCTATATTGCACATGATACAGTTTTCGAAATAGTGACAACATTTTGTAATTTACCTATATTTTTCTACAAATCGTGAGCTCAGTATTATTTTGATCTACAGTGTTTTCAATAATGATTGTAAGCCATGTGACTGGAAGTTCGGCGACACTGCTAGGGAAATCACTAGATTTTACTAATTTTTATGTTAAAATTTCAGTGGAGTGACGTTCGTGTCATTTATTCTCTGTTTGTTTACAAATTTTGGCTTGAAAAGTTCGAAGTTGTGCTTGGTTTCAAGTGATATTAATGGAATAGTAGATTTTTTTGTGAACGTAGTATAATTTTATATTAATAAATACATTATAGCTACACTATCAATAACATAAATTGAGGTTATACGATTTTTCGTAGTTCCGCCAATGGTGTATTGCGGGTTGCTGACTTTCAGAAAGTCACGTGGCTTACAATCAATATTGAAAGCACTGTATATCCCAAAATAGCATTTTATGAAAATCACGTTTATGTGCATTTTCATTCTGTTTGCTATATTCTTGAAAATTTCCAACACTTTTACATTGTTAATTCCTAAACTACGTACTTTTATTGAGACTTTGTTTAGCAATGAGTAAACTCTCAAATAATAAAACTTCTCATTATGGATATAAAACATAAATCTCAAATTTCAAACAAAAGTCTAAAAATTATGGATATAGAATAACAACGAATTAAACGAAATTAATAATAATAACAATAATTACACTAAATAAACTTTAAACTGTTTTCATTATTATTCAAATTTAGTTAGTATTAGTATGTTATTATTATTATTATCACTCAGTATGTTACGTTAAGAAAATCAATAGAAAACTAAATTCATTTTAAAAAATGAACCTATTTATTTGTTTAGATTAATAACGTTTAATTAAAAAATTGACAATATCTTGACATTTT
>JABRWK010000263.1:64177-76917 GCA_013372445.1 Hypothenemus hampei | reverse complement strand
CTTTTTGGAGCAGGATTACCTGCTTCTCGCAGCCTACGAAATGACGCACTGAACACAGTGTGGGCAGGTTGGTGCCTGTTTGGATACCGTCGTCGGTATTCTCGAGCCGCTTCTCTGGCATTTCCATTGGAATACCCATACACAAAAGTGATATCTGCATATTCCTCAGTTGTGAATAAATGCATTTTGTATTACAAAAATATGTGTAACATCGCCGTAACTGATTTCGGCTATAGTAAAGTTGAACCAAAACGCATCTAAAGCTGCTAGGGATTCTGCATTTTTTTGTAAATATCTCACGTTTACGTAATTCCACGTCATTACTTGACGCTTTGAGTTTTGATATACATATGCTAATAACACATAAAATTATTTTTTTAGCGGTAATAATTTTTTTTTAATTTGACCAGTGGTGCCCGGGAGGCAGAATAAAAGTTACATTTTTGGAGAAAAAATACAGTACGCCACAGGATTTTGTAATACTGATATTTTTTTGAAAAAGAAAATAGCAAAATAGTAAAACATGAATAAAAAAAATTGAAATGTGTAAAAGCGGGAGGAGAAAAAAGTGAAATTTTTGCAAAAAATAGTATTTATTCCGGATCTAGACAGGCCGATGGGGAATTGAAAGACAAACATTTAACTTTTTTTCATTGTTCTAAGTCACCCGGATCAAAAGTTATCGCCAAAAAACGGAAAATGGGCGAAATTTTCCCCTCTAAACCTTGATGACCGCACGTAAAATCTTGCCAACGTTCTTAGAGAGGTCTAAAGCAGGGGTTCCCAAAGTATGCGCCGCGACACCCTGGGGCGCCGTAGAGAGAAAACCGTGGCGTTCTTCAAAACTAAACTTACCCGGGAAAAATAATTTAGTTCTGAATAGATCAAATTAAAATATAAAAATATTTGTCAGTAAAATTGTATTGTCGGCAAATTCCCTTAAAACATTCATTACCGCCGACGAAAAAAATTGGCTTTACATATGCGACCGTGACTACTCTTGTCCTAGCGAACGTGTTAAAACAAAAACGCAACAGTTGATTAGTAGTAACACAGAACGTTCCTAATCAGAAAATTATTTAATTAGTATATTAACTGTAGAAAAAAGACTCGTGTTTTTCAATTTCTTTGCTTTATTTTTGTCTCTTTGTGTTTTCGTAAAAAGTCAGTTTTAAAATGAAAAGATTTTTATTAAGTAAGCAAGTCGATAGTCCAACTGAAAGTGATCAAGCATCTACCAGTAGCGAAGGATAAAAAAAGCGGAAAAATCGCAAATACGATGATAACTATTTGGATTTGGGCTTTACTTCAGTAGAAGTAAATAATGAAAAAAGACCGCAATGTGTACTCTGAAAATTCTAGCACCCGAGAGTATGCTCCCAAGTAGTTAAGCGACATCTCGAGACCATTCACCCTACTATGGTAGAAAAATCGAGTGAATTTTTTAACAAGAAATTGCAAAATTTACAAAAACAAAAAAAACTCAATAAGCCTCACAATCAACACACAACACACTCACAACACAACACAACAAGGTGGCATACAGGGTAGCGAAGTACAAAAAACCTCATACTATCGCAGAAGAGCTTATACTAAATCGTATATTTACCGAGATATTGGACTTTTTCGCACTAATGAGCCACTCTGTATACATGTACATATGTGAGCCTTACATTGTAATTATTTTAATTTTTATGCTTTCTTAGTATCATTGTACCAAATTTCGACTAGCTGGGCCTCGTAATAAAATGTTAAACCTGTAAATGCGCCTCGAACTAAAAAAGTTTGAGAACCTCTGATCTAAAGTATTTGTGCAAAATTTCATCAAAATCGGTGGGGACACCCCACGAGGTTCCCTTGTGAGTATGTTTTAGGTATCTCTATGTATAATGAAGCTTTTTAAGACTATACATAATTTGAACTTTTTGCTTTAAAATACTCTCGAGGATTTATACTGTGCAGGCTAGCGAACAAATGAGCTGAGGCATCACTGAAAAAAATACTTGCTTTTACTCCAAATTCAGCTACTTTTTCTTCAATTTATTCTTCCGAAATTGTCATGAGATTTCGTTTCTGCTCCATTATGACCCACCACTTTTGCCAATGGCATTTTTACGTTCAAATTTTGTTGAAGGTTTCTTCATTATTTAAATTGTAATATTTACAACTTCACCGACTGTTTTTTTCCATTATTAAAAACAAACTTAATCCATAAAGATACATATTCACGTTGAGTTTTTTGATCGACTTTTACCGTCCGGCGAGGACGGACGGTTGACATCAATACTCAAGTCAGCCGGAAAACTGAACGTGAATACGTACTTTAACACATACTAATCTATAATAAAAATAATATAATTGTGTTATTTTAGAATTAAAAGACACTCAAGAATATTTATATACCGTAAAAGAGGATGACGAAACGGTTGTAAATATTTTTAAGGAAATAAACGAGACTTTTAAGGCCAACACTATAGGCCCTGAAAAATATTTGAACATGTACGAAAAATATTTTTATATTTTAAATGGACAAGCTGAAAAAGAGTTACATGAGTTCTTTGAAATGGAACCATTTCCTTATTTAAAGGTTACAAAATACAATTTCTATAAAAAATATGCAAATCAGAAATAAATGTATTTTAGGATTTTTCGAAGAAAATCTATCACTATGAAGATATTAAGAATGAAATAATCCTATTAAGAAGGTCAATACCACTTAATATGATTGCATTGGATTGCAGTGAATTAAATGAAATATTGTACCAAATAATTGATGGGCTCAGAACGAAAATTATAGATTATTTCATAGAAGAAAATCACACAATAAATAGAAGGTGAAATAAACTTTTTATAACTAAAATGTTTATTAACGCACTCTTATTTTGTTGCAGCATTTGCAATATCTTTGATGAAATGTCTCAAAAAGTGAGCGGTACTCCTGAATCTGTGGCTGAGTTGGTAGCCTTAGAAAATTATGTTACCGAATGCCGAGACGTAACTATGTACAACTTACGAGAACAAATAAGAAAAACTGCCGAGAATCTCAGTTTTCTTATGCAACATGCTCATCTTACCAGTAAATATATATTGAATATTTTTCAGTAATTTTATCTTAGCTTAATTCAGCCGAGGACATTAATTTAAACACCCGAGTGTTTTTGTGGCCTAAAGACATGGAGGCCGTGATTGAGTTGGCTATTCAAAGATTGAACATGAAAAGAGATCAAGCAGAACAGGTATTGAAAAACAGAAGAGTGGCGTTCGATGCTAAATTGAAGAGACACGAAAAGTTATTCAATAATTTCAAAAAAAAGATCCCCCGATACTGACCATTGAAGAAATGGAAGAAAACGTTCAGCAAATTGAGAATATTGTTGCTAAATTACAGGTATGTTAAAGTTTAAATGAAACTTTGATTTTATTTTTTGAATTTCAGGAAGATAAAGCAGAAGCAGAACAAATAAACGAGGAAGAACAGTTACTGGATATTGACCCTTCGCCTTTTATGAATCTGGCTAAAATGCTGATTCTTGTCGAACCTTATGACAAATTATGGCATTCAGTTCTTGAGTTTCACGAAAACTACGATCTATGGTATCATTTTCTAAAATAACTTTATAAACCAGAGATTTAGTATATACTTAAAGGTATTATGGACCATTTGCTGACCTGGACGCTGAAGAAATCACTGAATACGTAGATAATATGTGGCGAACCCTTTATAAACTTGCGAAAACCCTCAGTGATAATCCTGGGGCGAAGAGGATTGCAGAAATGGTCAGAGGCAAAGTAGAGAAATTCAAGCAATTCTTGCCAGTATTGCAAACAGTTTGTAATAAGGGCTTACAAAAGCGTCATTGGGATAAGGTTCGAGGCCTTTACACTGTCAAAATGGTTTAAAATCATAAATGTCTTTATTAGATAAGCGAAATAATTGGAACGACACTGGTTATAACTCCGCAATCTACTTTAAACGATATGATCGAAGCAGGCTTGCCAAAATATTCACAACAGCTAGAGGAAGTAAGTGCGGCAGCAACGAAGGAATACACTTTAGAAAAGAATCTCATGAAAATGAAAGAAGAATGGATTGATGTTCAATTCGAATGTGTTCCTTACAGGTTTAACACATTTTCCAGAATTTCGTTATTGTTTAACTGAATTTTATTATAGAGAAACAGGAGTTCATATATTATCAGCTGTAGATGATATTCAAGTGATGTTAGATGATCATATACTGAAAGCTCAAACAATGAGAGGTTCTCCATATGTTAAAGCCTTTGAAGCTACAATGCAAGAATGGGAAGAAAAATTGATTTCTATGCAAGACATTTTGGAACAATGGCTTAACGTTAGTTAAATTTACTAACTTACCAAGACATGTAAAATTTGTGGAAATGAATGTTTCAGTGTCAAGCAACATGGATGTATTTGGAGCCAATATTTAGCTCAGAGGATATTATGCGTCAAATGCCCACTGAAGCAAGATATTTTAAGGCAGTGGACAGAGTGTGGAGGTCTATTCAAGGATACACTGTAAAACATACGCATGTTCTTGCGGCCACTGAATACAAAAACATGTTGGCTCAATTAAAAGAGAACAATAGATTATTAGATGAAATACAGAAAGGCTTAAATGATTATTTGGAAAAGAAAAGATTATTCTTCCCAAGGTATCCATCCAATTTAAAAGATTCAAATTTCATAAACAGATCACAATTCTTCATCCAAGATTTTTCTTTTTATCAAACGACGAACTTTTGGAGATCCTTTCCGAAACCAAAGATCCATTACGAGTACAACCTCATTTGAAAAAATGTTTTGAAGGTATTTACTCTTTGGACTTTACCAAAAATGAAGAGGTTATAGGAATGGTTAGTGCAGAAAAAGAACGAGTCGATTTAAGTACGAAAATCGTTCCAGCTGAAGCAAAGGTAATTGAAAAGCAATACCTTAGAACAATAAATAATTGAATGTTCTGTTCTAAAGGGAATGGTGGAGAAATGGTTAATTCAAGTCGAAGCAGTCATGATCCAATCACTAAAAGATATCACTAAAAGATCCATTGAACATTATCCGACCACTGATAGACCGACTTGGATTTTGACCTGGCCGGGGCAAATTGTTCAGTGTGTTGATTGCATCGAGTGGACCACTGAAGCTACTGCAGCTATCTTTAGTGGGAATATAGCTGAACAAGAAGAGCTTTGTACAGAACAAATTGAATCCAGCGTTAAAATGGTGCAAGGATTTTTAAAGCCTAACAATCAAGTAACGGTGGAAGCACTCATCGTCATTGACGTTCACTGTGAGTTCTTGTTGACAATTTTTAAACCATTTATGACTTGAAAAGTCTATTCCAGGTCGAGATATTCTTACTAAATTAAAGGAACTGAATGTTACTTCTATAGCAGATTTTAACTGGATCTCACAGTTGAGGTATTATTGGAAATCGGATGGATCGGTTAATGTCTGTATGATAACGACAGAGGTTCAATATGGTTTTGAATATCTTGGAAACACAGGGCGGTTGGTAGCCACTCCATTAACGGATAGATGTTACAGGACTTTAATGGGTGAGTCACGAAAGTAATCATTTTACGAATAGAAAGTATGTTATACATTACAGGTGCTTTGAAATTGAACCTTGGAGGTGCTCCAGAAGGCCCAGCAGGAACTGGAAAAACCGAAACGTGTAAAGATTTAGCAAAAGCAGTTGCGAAAAAGTGTGTAGTCTTTAACTGTTCCGACGGATTGGACTATAAAGCTTTAGGAAAATTCTTTAAGGTTCTATTCAACTTCATGCAAGAACAAATCAAATATTATTTGCATAATATTTTTAGGGTTTGGCCCAAGCTGGCGCCTGGGCATGTTTTGATGAGTTCAACAGAATCGAGTTGGAGGTCTTGTCCGTTGTAGCTCAACAGATTTTGAGTATTCAAATGGCTGTCGTAGCTAAACTTTCAAAGTTTGTTTTTGAAGGGACTGAAATTACTTTGGATTCTACATGCACAGTGTTTATTACTATGAATCCGGGGTAGTGCTTTTTTAAAATAAAGCAAATTTAAGAATATTCCAAATAATGATTGTAGATATGCTGGGAGACAAGAACTTCCAGATAATTTAAAGGTGTTATTTAGAACTGTTGCCATGATGGTTCCTGATTACGCTATGATCGGAGCTATTTCCCTTTACTCTTATGGATTTGTGCAAGCTCAAAGGTAAGTTTTTCTTTTTAGAGAAAGATATTAGAAAAATTCTTTTATAAGTTTGGCAGAAAAAATTGTTCACACATATAAATTATGTTCTGAACAATTGTCATCTCAAAACCACTACGACTATGGCATGAGAGCAGTCAAGTCGGTTTTATTGGCAGCCGGAGCTTTACGCAGAGCCTATCCAAAAACGGAAGAGGCTCAATTAGTCCTCAGAGCCATTATCGATGTTAATTTGCCAAAATTTCTGGCTCAAGTGTGTTTTATTCATATGAATTGTTTCTGAAAATAAAACTGGAGCTTATTTAGGATGTACCACTATTCACAGGAATTTATCAAGACCTATTTCCTAATGTGGAGGTACCAGCTTTTGAGAGATCCGAATTAATTGAATGTTTAGTTCATGAAATTAAAGCTAGGAATTTGCAACCCACTCCACAGTTCGTCGAAAAATGTATGCAGATTTATGAAATGATTTTGGTACGTCACGGACTTATGATAGTAGGAAAACCAATGGGTGGTAAAACTTGTGCTTACCAAGTAATTAACCATAAATCCAATTTTTGTAATAAGATTTATTATAAAAATCACAAAAATTTTAGTGTTTGGCTGATGGTTTAGGACGTTTGTGTGGACGTCAAGATGCTAAACTAATAGAAAACGCAGTTATTTATAGAATAATCAATCCAAAAGCCATTTCAATGGGACAACTATATGGTCAATTCGATCCGGTATCACACGAATGGTCTGATGGTGTTTTGGCAAACACCTTTAGAGAATATGCTAACAGTTACACATTGGACAGAAAATGGATTTTGTTCGATGGTCCAGTGGACGCAGTATGGATCGAGAACATGAATACCGTTCTTGATGATAACAAAAAACTTTGCTTAATGTCGGGAGAAATTATCCAGGTAATATGTCATTTTCTTATGAGCCATCTAAATTTTTAGAATTTCATTCTTTGTTCAGATGTCCCCTCAAATGAATTTAATATTCGAACCTGCTGATCTGGAACAAGCGTCTCCAGCCACTGTATCAAGATGTGGAATGATTTATATGGAACCCCATCTTCTCGGTTGGAAGCCACTAATGGACTCTTACGTAGCTACACTGGAAAAAATATTGTTACCAGAACAGATCGAAATACTCGTCGAGTGTACAGAATGGCTAGTACCTCCATGCTTAGAATTTATTAACAATAATTGTAAGAAATTTGTTGAAACTTCCGATACTCACTTATTTTATGTAAGTTTTAAGGGATTAATAACATGTTTGATAAATACTATATAAATATTTTAGTCTTTTACACGGCTATTTAACTGTCTGCTTTTGGAAGAAAATCAGGTCAGTACCGTTTGGATGCAGTGCGCGTTCCTGTTTTCTTTAGTCTGGGGTTTGGGATCCACTCTCACCAACGTAGGCCGGAAATTATTTGATACATTCTATCGTAAATTATTAGAAGGCCAGAATAAAAATTATTCAAAGCCTAAGTCTTACAAGCTATCCAAGAATCAAATATTTCCAGACCGATCTGATATTTTCGATTGGCTCTACGACAAGAAAAACAATGGAACTTGGATAGCATGGAGCGACACCGTTGATAAAATTCAGCAAATATCACCAAATGCGAAGGTACAAGAAACGTATTTAATTTTTATAACTTTTTTACAAAGACTATATTAGGCAAACGAATTGATTATCCAAACCAATTCATCTTGTTGTCAAAGATATTTCTTAAAAATGTGTCTGAGCAATAACATACCTATCCTATTTGTCGGACCGACAGGAACTGGGAAAACGGCAGTTACTTTAAATCACCTACTGAGCCTACCGAAAGAAAAAGTACTCCCTAATGTGATCAATTTTAGTGCTAGAACCACTTCATCAATGGTAAAAATTAATCTTTGTTAAAAACGACTAGATAATAATCATATGAATGATGATAGACACAGGAAATGGTAATGTCAAAACTCGATAAGCGTCGGAGGGGAGTTTTCGGTCCATCTATGGGAAAAAAATGCATTCTATTCGTAGATGATGTAGGAATGCCCCAAAAAGAAATTTGGGGAGCCCAACCACCCGTTGAATTGTTGCGACAATGGTTAAATCATGGACATTGGTTCGCCAAGGATACGTCTATATTACAATTAGTGGATGTCGTAAGTATTTGTTATTTAATTTCCAAAAAGAATTGTAATGACCACGTTAATTTAGTTGTTTGTAGGTGCAATGGGAGTTCCTGGAGGCGGAAGAAATGAAATATCAGCTCGATTTTTAAGGCACATGCAAATAATTGGAATTGATTCTTTTGATGATAATACGTTAAACAAAATTTTTTCTACAATTATTGATTGGCAGTTCGGTAAAGGTTATGAGGAATCCATACAACGCATGGCAAAAGTATTGATAAAATTTTATTTGTTGGAAACTTATTACAAATTGTTATGCATTTACTATTAGTTTTCTGTTGGAGCTACCAATGAAGTTTTCAAAGAAGCTACATTAAAATTCTTACCAACACCAACAAAATCCCA
Source organism: Hypothenemus hampei (assembly GCA_013372445.1). NCBI lineage: Eukaryota > Metazoa > Arthropoda > Insecta > Coleoptera > Curculionidae > Hypothenemus > Hypothenemus hampei. The sequence goes on along the minus strand of JABRWK010000263.1, from coordinate 68,165 downwards.
TTACACTTTTTCCTTGCGGGATTTTTCACGTGTAGTTAATGGTTTGTTGGACATACCACCAACCAAACTGAAAGATCAAAATAAGTTTATTAGATTGTGGATACATGAGATCTACAGGGTATTTCATGACCGACTTATTGATGACACTGATAGGTATTCGTTAGTGAAAATTACTAAAATGAAGCTGATTTTGTATTATTTAGAGAAACATTGTTTCATATTGTTTTTGAAGCTTGTTACCAGAACTTTCGACAGCCAATGGACAAAGTGTGTGAACCTTTAGTACCCGAACAGGAAAAATTAGGACCACAGCATATCCGCAACTTATTTTTGGAAATTATATAGAGCCGGATGCAGAACCAAAAATTTACGACGAAGTAAAAGAAATTACAAATCTTAATAAGCAAGGATGGTCAAAATTTAATGAGAAATCGATATATTTATTTAAAATGTGCAGTTTGCACCATTGATTGATTTCCTAAAATTAATTATTATACATTCATTTTCATTTATTGACTATATTTTTCAAGAAAATCCATCCAAATTTTGACCACTCTTCACCTAACATCTTAAAAACACATGATTTCATTACCGAATTGTTTTAGCAATCTGAGTAATTTAAGCAAATCTAAATATAATCTTAACTCGAAATTTTCAGATTACAGATATTGAGCTCTTGATTGAAAAAATGGAATATTACTTGGAGGAATACAATACCATATCCAAATCACCCATGAATTTGGTATTGTTTAAATTTGCAATTGAGCACGTGTCCAGAGTATCCAGAGTGTTGAATCAACCTAATGGAAATGTCCTTATGGTGGGTATAGGGGGATCTGGAAGGCACAGCTCCGTGAAACTAGCTAGCGCCATGGCAGAATATAATGTATTTGAGGTAGGAATGTTAACTGAAAAATCGTTTTTAAGAAATTTATAAATAATTATTTTTAGATTGAACTCTCGAGAAATTACGGAATACCAGACTGGAGGGAAGATTTGAAAAAATTGCTGCTTCGTGCTGGAATCGAAGGCAAACCAATCGTGTTTATTTTTTCGGATACTCAAGTTACAGATGAAATGTTTGTAGAAGATATCAGTACCGTTTTGAACACTGCCGATATTCCAAATTTGTATCCTCCAGATGAAAAAGCCGATATTTTGGAAAAAATGCAAAATGCAGCTAGAACAGCTGTATGTAAATTATTATTGAGATCTTGCTATATAATTGTTCATTTGTTTAAATTAGGGTCGAAAAGTTGAGGCAACCCCTCTAGCTCTATACAATTTTTTCATTGAAAGAGTACGCCAAAATCTTCACGTGGCCCTATGTTTTAGCCCAATAGGAGACACTTTCAGAGTCCGTTGTCGAATGTTCCCATCCTTAATCAATTGCTGCACAATCGATTGGTTTCAAAATTGGCCTGCCGATGCTCTAGAACGAGTGGCTAACATGTTCCTATGTAAAACAGATATTGAGGAGACGATGATCGAAAAATGTGTTTACATGTGCAAGGAATTTCATGTTAGTGTACAAGATTGTGCTGAGCAGTTTTATAGAGAGCAAAAAAGAAAGACTTATATTACTCCTACTTCTTATTTGGAATTGATTCAGACTTTTATTACTCTCCACGTAAAAAAAGTGGAACAAATTAAAATGCAAATTAACAGATACCTAACTGGATTGGAGAAATTAGAATTCGCAGCTGGCCAAGTAGGCTTGATGCAAGAAGAACTGCATAGTTTACAACCAAAATTGTTTGTCGCCTCAGCTACAACAGAAAAATTAATGATTAAAATTGAACAAGACACGGTTATTGTTGAGAAACAAAAAGAGGTACATAACAAATTGCATTTAGTTGAAATAGGAGCTAAGCTTTTTCTTAGGTCGTTGCTGCTGATGAAGCTTTGGCAAATGAAGCTGCGGCAGCTGCTCAAGCTATCAAGGACGATTGTGAATCCGATTTATCCGAAGCAATTCCTGCATTGGAAGCTGCTATAGAAGCCTTAGATACCTTGAAGCCCAGTGACATTACTTTGGTAAAGTCGATGAAGAATCCTCCTTCAGGAGTTAAACTAGTTATGGAAGCGGTAAAAATTTTATTTATTACACCATCATTAGTTATTCCCAATTAGATTTGTGTTATGAGATCAATTAAACCTGAAAGAAAACCCGACGTAACCACCGGCAGGATGGTAGAAGATTATTGGGGACCCTCAGTAAAACTTTTAGGAGACATGAAGTTTTTGGAACACTTGAAGGCATATGATAAAGACAACATTCCTCCACCAGTTATGAAAAAAATACGCGAAAAGTAAGGTTTCAGCCGAATTTGATCTGCAAGTTAAAATTTTGTTGGTTTATAGATATATACCAGATAGAGAATTCGATCCTGAAAGAATCAAGTCCGTATCAACAGCTTGCAAAGGCTTATGTAAATGGGTCAGAGCCATGGAAGTTTATGATCGAGTCATAAAAATTGTCGCCCCAAAAAAGGCACGATTAGCTGAAGCTGAAGCTGAACTTGCTTTACAAATGGATACGTTAAACGAAAAAAGAGCTCAGTTGCAAGAGGTTTCCATTAAATCTACGTTTTATCAAAATCAGCATTAATTGTTTATTATTCCATGCAGGTTTCTGATCAGTTACAAGCCTTGAATGATGAATTTGCTGCGGAAACTAAAAAGAAAAAAGAATTGGAAGATGACATTAATATTTGTTCACAGAAATTAGAACGAGCTGAGAAGCTTATAGAGAGTTTGGGCGGAGAAAAAGCCCGTTGGTTGGAAACTGCTAAAACTTTAGGAAATTTGCTTAATAATGTTATTGGTGACGTATTATTATCAGCTGGCGCTATTGCCTACCTTGGTGCTTTTACAGTCGATTACAGGTATTCTCTTACTGGACTATACTACCATTAAATTACACTGGTCAACAAATTTTCAACTTTGTATGTCCATGAAAAGACTTCTACTAATTTTGAAAAAGCATCAAAAAACATTCTCAATGGTATCTATTTCATGCTCTAGTTAGCTCTTAGGTTAGGTTTCTTGTGAATATTAATAATAAAATTTTTTGGAGTATCTTAGGTGTTTTGGTACAATTCCTACAAAATGAGAGGGTGATTCTACATACAAAAATATGAAATACCACTTGTTAGATTAAAAAAAAAATAAAACCCAATTTTGGGACACCATCTTTATAGATCGGTAACTCTTTTAAAAAGCATTTTCGGATCCAAATTGATAGGGACTTTATTTCATATTTTTGTATGTAGAATCACCCTCTCATTTTGTAAGAATTGTTCCAGAACACCTAAGACACTCCTTTAGATTTTATTATTGATAGGAACCCGAGCTAACTAGAGCTTAAAATAGGTACCATTAAGAATGTTTTATAATGCTTTTTCAAAATTAGTATACATTCTTTCATGGGCATACAAAATTGAAAATTTGTTGACCAATGTTATTAGAGCATTGGATTAATACTAAGAATGCAAAATTAAGTGTAAAAGAAAGAAATGAATTAGAAAGAAGAACGAAAAAAAATTAAACAGTTTATACCAGATGAATTTGATAGAAAATTTAGAAGTATACAACATCTATCAACTTACAAAGCTTCGGAATTTGAATTTTACTTGAAGTATATTGGACCCATCGTCTTAAAACAAATTTTGAATCCCCAAAAATACAACCCCTTCCATCTTTTACATGTGGCCTACAGATTACTGTCGAGAGAATACAACAGAAAAAACGTTGAAAAAGCAAAAATATATTTATTCGACTTTGTATCTGAGGCTGCGATTATTTATTCACAACAGTTTATGTCCATCAATGTCCATAATTTACTTCATATATGCGATGATGTAAACAATATGCAATGTCATTTGAGTAATATGAGTGCAGACGTTTTTGAGTCACATTTGGGAACAATAAAAAGAACTCTAAAATCAGCTCACCACACAGTAGCACAATATTTTCGTTGAGTAAA